>JAQFZG010000048.1:0-61214 GCA_034695465.1 Entomobrya nicoleti
TTTTTACTCCAGTACCGCCAAGTACCGCAGAACGACCACAGAAGAGGAGAAGTATAAAATAAAAGTTTGAAATTTTGGAATAGCTGAGCAGATTATTCTTCGGATGCTCTTGTGAGAGTGGCTGGTTGGTAGTAAGTGTTGATGTGAAGGTGACAAAAAAGATTGACGGCCTTTTGTCTATCTCACTACCTCTGCGTGTGTTTTTCACTAGCTCTGGGTGTGCTTACCAACCACTGACTGTAAAAGCTGGGTAAAGTCTAAAGAAGAGAAAAAGTTTGGAATGATGATAAAGTAAAAACTCCAAACAACCGTCACTACTTTTCTGTTGGAAGTCGTTTTATAATTGATGGTTGGAAAAGCTGAATGAATGTATAATGCACGTCACGTCAAGGCATATCATGCCAAGAAAAAATGTCACGTCAACATAGACAGACAGACAAACAAACCGAGACGCAAAAGGGAGAGAGGACGAGGAAATACCTGTTTAAATTTTATGCTATTGTCATCTTGCCAATTTTTCTTTTATATTGAATTTTTGGCTAATTCTTAAAGAAAATGTGTGGATTAGTGGGAAAATTTCGGAGAATAATGTAGTTTATTTTGGTTACAGAGAGTAAAATAGTTTGGAGAAGTGTAAAGGGAAATATTTTTAGTACGTCTGTCCATCTGTGTGTAGATTAAGCAGTGACAGAATCCCAGTAATAGTACACATGTATACGGCAGCTTAGTCACATCAGGTTTATGCTCGGTTTATCGTTCAGCTTTCTGGGAAAATATCAAAAGAAAAATGGGATTTTGGTGGTCTGGTCTGGATGGGAACTGGCGAAAAAAGGAGTTTTAAGCTTACTGTCTTTTGTTATCGCCAGAGTTGCAGACGCAAAGGAATGTGAAGATGAAGAAATGCGTTCATATATCATATCTATTTTTATTATTCCATAGAGAAAACTTTTATTTTTATGGATGGGCCAATGGAACAGGATAAATTTCAAGACAATAAGTTATTATTATTATATAAGATAAGTAGTGTAAATACTTGCTATTATGTATTAGCAGGAAGCAGAGAAAAAAAAGTAATAAAAGCTATGTGAGAATGATCATAATAACAATTTAGTAATAAAGTTCACACATTTTTGTATTTAAAGTTTACCTTTTATCTTTTTGAGAATAAAAATCTTAGCGAGAAGTTTTTTAAAGAGAAAAAAATTCGGAACATTTAGTTGGGAAGAGGAAGTGTGTAATTTTTGCTCTATGGCATTGTAACATATTGCAGCCAAAAAAAACACAATCGTTATCATCCTGTTTTCTGAAGTCATAAGAATAATGGCTGCTATTATGGCACAACAATAAAGCACCCTATTTTGTGAATATATTTTATTGAACGTTTTGAGTGTATTACATGTATGTAAGTATGTAGGGTCAAACGCATCTCATCAATCATCACACCACAAAAATATCTCCTGCAAAGCACAAAAAAGAAAGCAGCAGCAGGTGACCAGAAGAAGCCATTGAAATCAAGTAAAAAAAAGTAACAAAAAACTAAGAAACACATTCTAAGAATATTTATTTTCTTGTAAAGAGAGAAAGGGTTAAAAGCCCCTCACACACAGGTTGTTACACACAAAAAATACTATCTTGGGAAGAATACTAAAAAATTGAAAATAAAGTGGATATGCTATCGTTTTCTTTCTTGGTGGAGAACAACTTTTCATGTTTGCTTACATGCATGCCAAACTATCCATTTACTTAATTGAATGTCGGGATATGTCATACATTTTGGGTGGCAAGAAGAATCATCGCATCACCAGCAGCGGTTGTTTCCTTCCCTACAAAGTGAACTCTAAAAAAGTTCTTATTTCTTTTGTACCTTTCATCGCGATCCTGAACTGTGAATTGGCTGGTAGGTATATAACTTTGCATGCAAACTTTACAACTTGTCTTAACTTATATGTTGGGGAACGTTCATAAATTACGTAACGTAAAATCTTGAAGAAAAAATCTATATTTTTTAAGCATCGTCTACAACTATTTTATGAACATTGATTTGTATCTTCAACAAATGCGTATCTGCCACAAGTCCTACATTAATTATACTTTGTTATCTTCCTCAAATGTTACCCTAAATTGGTTAGGATATACGCAAATTCGTCGACATAATTGAAAGAATAAAAAAGCATACCGGATATGTTTGTGATGGAACCCAACAAGCTAAATTGTTTACTTCCTGCGAACTATCTTCCCCTCATCAAAAAAAATCTATCATTAATGTCTCTCAAATGACAATGATTGAGCTACTAGTTATGCATATACATATATAAAAACAGCAGTCACAATCAATTTACATGATTGTTAATATAACTAGGCACATACATATACCAGAAAAATAACGAATGAACAAAACTGATATTTGATTTTTATTGAATATTATAAGTATGCTATTTGTATTGTATTGCAATTATTTTGAATGATAAAAGCATTTCTTTCTGCAGCTGGCAATTTTTTTTCTTTTTCAACAGATTTTCTAGGGAAAATCATGATTTCCTCAATCGCATTAAATTTTATAATTGTGACGATCTGACCTACTAGACTACTTTCTCTGTATATGTTGTAGTAATGTATCATGTATCATACTGTTTATTATAATGTTTTTATTTGCATGCATTTCTCATATTTTACTTTGGTTGCTAACACAGAATATTTGCATAGTATTAAAGATAATTACAATAATTATAATACTAATACTAAGGTAAGAAATATATAAACACTTTATAATTATAGCAGTTATGAATGCGTAAGCTTAAGTAAAGTATAAGATGTATATTTATATGTGTGCGTACTCATAAACATATCAGCAATACGATCAAGTTTTTCCTTGAACATTAGAAACGAAAATTTATTTCGTTGTTTTCGAATAATAGCTCACGTATCCAGCATCATCACTAAATTAATAGTATATATATATATATATAATGCACAAGTATGTATGTATTTATATACTGTTTGCACTAATATGAAGTAGCACGGAAAATAAAGCTCCATTCAATCATCAGTAACCAACCATGAGTTAGAGACACCCTTCTTCTTTCTATTTGAGAAGGAGGTAAAAAAAGAGAAAAGACACATATCCCATGACTCTCATATGACTTGACTTGTTGTTGTTTTGTGGATGAAGAAATAGAAGTAAAATGGATTTGGAATTACCAGTACCCAATGCACAACTGCCACCGCTGCTGCCACAACTACCATATACTTGACACTAAAGAAGAAGAAACCGAGAACTTTTTTCCGTATTCATCATCTATCTATCTTGATTCTCGGATTCAATTTCCCGGTAACTTCGTTAGAGCAACTCTAGCAGTTCAGTTCAGCTCATCTATTTTTTGCTTGCCTGTTTTGTTATTATTATATGATATATGACTTACAACTTATGACCATGTCAGAAGATGAAGAAGAAGAAGCAGAAAAAAAGTGGATTTTTTTTCTCATTCTTTGGACTACGAATGGTATCATCCATCAAACGGTGAAAAAGGCATCACATCACATCAGAAAAAAAAGAAAAAACTACAAAGCTAGTCCATTTATATTACATTAAGAATGAGACAGATCTCGGGTGTGTGTGTGTCTGTGCGTGGATGACAAAAGAAATGGATTCGGATTTTATTTTCCTCCTTACTTTTCACTTGGGATTTCCTATCTTATTTCCTGAAGAAGAAAAGAAAAAATAAATGAATACATGTAATATAGGTAATGCAAGAAGGGGTCACCTGGCTTGACTTGATACTTGGCTACTTTTGACCTTTCTTCTTATATTCCCTCTTTCGCTGCGAAGATTAGTAGACCGGAGATAAATAAGTAGTGTGTACGTACAGTAGTAATAGATTTCATGAGACTGTGACTCTTCCAATTTCACTCACGTTATATTTTTTCCTCGCCTCAGTGTGTATCTTGTGGTCTTCTACTTAACAAAACTTATGAAATGTTGTGATATGAGAAGAGAAAGAGAGAGAAAAATAACTTTTACAGATTCTTATTGTAAAAGATGGAGAAAAAATATGTACATTTTTTTCTTTAATTGCAGCAGGAAGTACTGCTACACAGTAATAAAAAAGTAAGTTCATTCGCACAGGTATTCATAGAACATTCAGTTTTATATGTACATACCTACCTTTTTTAACTTGCTTCTTAAAGTAATTGGGATTAGATAGAGGAATTACAGGGTAATATTATTATTATAATGTAAGCAACTTTATACCGACTATGTCGTGTATTTTCAGATGAGAACCGACTGAGATTAGCTAGGATACCAATGCATGGGTATGCTCCACGTGAACCTTTTTGTTGGCGTGAAATTATGTTGGAAAGGTGGTTGCGGAACAAAAATATAAGACTACTGGGAACAGCCGGAAAAAATGTACATTGCAAAAACAAGCCGGCAGTCCAACTTGGATAAATATGTGAAAACCGAGAAGAAAGTAGGATTTCTGGTACGTACATAATAGCTGCTGGGGGCTGAGTAAAAATTGTTTGTGTATTTACTTAAACGAAAAGCAAGTATACTATCACGAGTTTAGTAACAAAACTGTCTGCTTACTGAACATTTTTATATAGCTAAACCAAGTTACAGATATACCTACAAATACATGCATCATGCATGCATTTTAGTTGATTTCGGGGAATTGAGTGAAAGTGGGGAAAGGTAGAGAGGAATATACAATTTTTCTATCCATTTTTTCTAATTTAGCGATGACCATTTTCCTAATTGCAACATTAACACATGTGAATGATGATATAAGGTATTGTTCATAATGAACGCCATAGGGATTTAATCAATTTATTAGCGATGTTGTTAATTTCAGACAAAATTTCTTTCCGATCGAGAAAAATATAAATGCACCTGCTGTTCATCAACTTTATATATGAATGTTCCCATCGAATTTTCACTTAAACTTGAGACATGTTATTAAACACCCATTTATTATTACACACAACAAGATACCTGCATTTATCTTTGAAAATATGGCGACTCAATTATTTCACACTTTTTATTGTCTTTTTTTCCAAAATGTCGATTCAATTTTTAGTGTCTTTTGTCTTTAGTATTATCGATCTATTTTGCCTAGCCAAAAAAAAGTATAATATCAATAATATGGCTTGTTGAGTTGCCAAGTACTGACATATAATCCATAATGTAGAGCAATGTTTTGTTTATTTAATGCTGTTCGACGATGCTCCTACCGGTTTGCTAATGCTATGTTCAATGATAAGTACACTCAATATACACCGAATGACAAATCACCCTACCGCAACCACAGAACAGGACTAATAAAATATTTATATTTTTTCTTCTTTTGTAATATGCGTTACAATTACACATATCCCATCCAAAATAAATGTCAACCACATTGAATGATAAATATTTGTACAATTGTACATGCTATTTACACATATTATTATTATGCATAAATTTATTAAATAGTGTAAACTGGTTGTATCCAAAAGTTCCACCTACACAATAAAATTAAAATAATTTTTGAGAACATGAAATAAAATTGCATTAGTTATCACTATAATGGTGTGTATTTTAAAAGTTCTTTGTAAAAGCATCTCATATTACATAAGAGCTTATGTAATTTACTTTCACTTTACACTGTAATGCGATCTGTCGACCTTGTGTTGTAATCACTGTGCAATGGACTTTGGTGGAGTGCACCATACTCTTACTATGCTTTGTTATAAAATGCTGACGAGTTTCAAATAATGAAAAGCTTTTACATGTTTTTCCATAAATGGTGATTGGATAATGGTGGCCTTAAATAAAACCACCTATCAATCCATTCAACTCACTTGGCGTGATATGCTTTTTTATACCAGGCTGTACATATTTAAATGTTATATGTAATGTTTATAAAAGTATATTGTCATGCATTGCTGGAAATCAACAGTATAATATTGTTATTGGCTGTCATAAGGTAATGGCACAATAAATATTAAAGCAGTGCGCTCCATAAAATAGACAAAGCTAACTTGAAGTACTTCTCATTTCCTGGAACTTCCTTTAATGGATAAAAACCAAGCTTTAAATATATAAATTTTAGTCCGAATTTCTATTTTATGCAAGCAATCATGCAAAGCAAAATATTTAGTATTATTATTAGTATGTAGCACGGTGTTAAAGATAATGAAATGACTAGTGTGCTTGCTTGTTGCATACTTTCTATTTCCGAGAACCTTGAAATGGTAAATAATCACTACCAACACATACCGCTTTATACAGTAAATTGCATTAGTACTTTATGTACTTTACGGTCTCGTCATGATGATGGGAAGATAGCTTGCTTTTTAGCAAAGTCATTCATTAGTGAGTAAACTAGACCGACAAGGAACGAGAAAGGGCTTTTATTCCCTTTTCATTTATTTTTATTCAAGCTTGCCTTCTTGGTTTGTACATGTTTAAGTGTGTACTTTCATTTTTAATTGCCTTACGGGATATTTTAAAACAGACAGAAAGTGGATCTTTTTTTAGTGACCGTACAAATATTACTTTGGGAGCGTTTATTCTCTTTGTTTTATAACACGAGATAAACATGATTATATGACAATATGGTAAATGCAAAGCCTTTTTGTTTGGTGAAGTTATCTTTGAACAAGCTCATATTAATGTATCCTTAAGTACACGCACTGCTTACACTTTTTACATTAAATATTGTTATAGTTTTACATATACACAAATATGTATCCTTTACATCATCACGACTTCCAAGCAAAACATAATATAGTCATCATCAAAGTAAAGAATATACATATTCCAATTTGTGCGTTTAATGAGCAAAAAATATTTATTTTTTTGTGAAAGTAAAAGCCTTTTTAATGGATACCAAAAAAAGAGAAAAAAAAGATGAATACAGTAGTACGTCATTCATTATATTATACACACATGATATCATCATTATTTGCTTGGCTGAATAAATATTCTATCTGTGTAGCTCGCTTTCACTCAAACACACAATCAGTTAAGTAGATAAAGTGTATCCAGTTCAGTAAACTCAAAAAAGAGGTAGAAAAAATGTGTTTAATGGTAGTATTCAACATTTTTATTTTTAATCTCTTGTCAATTTTTTTTTGATGTTTCTTCCACAAAAAAAAACTGTAAAATTCGGCATAAAACTGACACTTGATGTGGTTCATCAGAGAAATGAATGTCTGCTCATTTGTCATGTGTAGTAAATCTAAGTGTGTGTAGTTAGACAAGCATGTCTCACAATTCATCCCAACCCATTTTCTTACAAAGAAATTATTTAAGGTAAAAACTTGCCTACTTATTACGCTTTGTTTTGGTAACTTTGGTAAAATGTTTATAGCATGTCATGCCCAATTTTCGTTACCTTCTCCTCCATCTTAGCTATAGGTGCATACATAACGGGGAGAGTAGATGAATGTTGTTCCTTAGGATCAAGTGCAAAATTGAAATAGATTATTATTTATCCATTGCATCTTTTCCTCATATTTATAATGTAGCAGCATCCTCTTGACTAGGATCGAAGTGCCTAGCAATCTTTGTGTATACATAATACTTACGTCAACTTAACATGCATAACACCTCTCCTCTAAAATATTTTTATGCTTTAAAAAGCTTTCAGATTGTATTAGCTTTTGGGTGAGCTGTGAAGACGATGATAATATGACGATGATCCTTTTATGTTTTTTTTTGCAATATCAACAGCAAGAGCTAGTAGAAGATGGAGGAGAACGAAAAAGCAGCTTATCATATTTTGTGGCAGCATCCTGTCAACTTTTCCAAGAGAAAATCACTTAATTTTTTAAGGTTGCGTACAACAAACTGCAGAACATGCTACTATTATGTGTACACCACCTCCAACACATTTGCTACTTGGTCTTCTCTGTTCATTAAACCTCACTTTCACTCTCTCTCTCCTCTCCCTCAGCAAGACTTGAGAGTCAAGTTTTATTAATCATGAAAATGTACGTTTATATTGAATTGGCAACTTGTGCTGCAGTGCTGGTACATCAGGCAGACAAGGAGGAAAGAGTTGAAGCAGAGTCGTTAACCAAACCAAACACCAGACCACATTGCCTATATCTTCAAATATTATACCAGTTTAACACATATCCATACATATATACATATGTTTTTATTATATAATATTTATGTATACGTAACGTATGTACATAAAGCGTGCCTAATGAGTTTGTCTCCAAATGACTGAGCTATGAATATGCATGTATTTTAAAGTTCAAATGAAAAGTAGTAATTTCAAAAGCTTTTTCATTGTCTGTGTGAGTGTAACCCTTGATATTTGAGAACTGAATGGAATCAAATGGATTAAGGATTTTGATTGATTCCTCTGTATTCTCAAAACTATATTCATAAACTATTACGTAGTAGTATAAAATCTGGTATGATGACACTTTAAATTTGTTACTCAACATTGTTTACAAGGTTGTTATTGAAGTAGCGGGTATGTATATATATAAGTACACTTACATATTTAAAAACTTTTGAGCAGTCCGTCGATATGCCTAAATGTGAAATGTGGCATGATTACTGAAAACAGTGTAATTAAAATTCAGTGCGCTACTTATTTACTACCTCGCATTTTTGGATTATCGTTGTATTATTCATATACCATTTTATATTCAGTTTAAATTACAAACATCTTATAGCTGACTGACGTTGTCGACACAACGGAACGTCTAGTAATAACAAAGTATGTATTGAGCCAGCTCACAGTCTCTGATGTCATTCATGTGATACATCATCAAAAGTTTACACACAAACAAATTATTGTACAAACATAGCCTACAAGCTAAAAAAAATATGTCCACGTGCAAAAACACATCCTTTGCTCAATATGCAAACCAATTCAGATATACATATTTTGTCTCCTAGCTATAATAATAAAAAAGGCCTCGTCATGCATACCACGAAGACGACGACTGACTCTCAAGTGAGTAAAATACATGTGTACACTTTTGTGATTTTTATGTGGCCTGTTCTGAGGTATATTTAAAAAGGATTATTGCACCAACATAATATCACTATTCGATTCACATATCCCCATTCCACCGTCGTCGGTGTGCTTGCTACACTGCTTGCGAGAAAACCAGGTTGTTTGGTTTTGATGGAAAAAACTCATTATTTGTCGGTTTGGTTCGTTCGTTTCTTCTGATCTAACTTGACTGCACAAACGTATTAATTTCAATTCACTGCCAAACCAGCCATATAAACTATACATATATCCATTACATAGATACTTGTACATCTATCATGATTCAATTTTCTGTTAATGGTGTGTTCAAGCATTACGCTCAACCCTTCAAACCACAACATAGAGAGACCCACCCGATGACAGCATTTCTAACAAGTCAAGGAGATTGAATTACTTAACATAATAGGTGAATGGACCCTTACCGTATTGAGTCAGTCAAGGAATTTATTAGAGCGTGAAAGTACCCAGAAAGCTGCCCGCACAAATTACATGTATGTATGCATTTTAATGTTAGAAAATCTGTAAAGAAAATGGCCCTTCAAAAACCGCTCTACTTTTTCTTGAATTTAAAACCCTTTTTGGATACGAAGTTTATATACTGACATAACTTATCCTTCACTATTTTTTATATATCTTTCCTTCTTGTCCTACGGGGTACTCATTACTTCCGATCACATACAGCCAACTTGAACCACTCTCATTAAAGCATAGCCAACAGCATGAATTTTTTGTAGACATACAAATATATAAATACATAGAGTGCCTGAACATTCTTTTGTTCCCTTAGTGCAAACTTTTTTCTCTTTTACAATAAATATATTTCAATCAACTGGTTTAAAAGTGTAGTGTACAGGTGTCTGTGTAAAACTGGAACATAGCTTATTTTGTTTTTCCGCCTTAGCCACTACTTGTGTTTTGGTTAAATAAAATAAGTGACTCTAACCCCACATTTCTTCATTTTTTTGAGATTGCCAAGGTACAGAAACGGTGATACTGATAAGCTGCTAACCAAGTTTTCTCCTGTTACTCAACTCTGTGTCCATTATTATTATTATTGCAGAAAAAGAAAGTGCACAAACCCATTTTCCATTCACTTTTCTTCACAACTACCAGATTTTTAGCACGTCCGTACGTGCAGTATACACATTACCACCATGCAGGTATGTATGGATTATATTGCAACATCAAAAAATACTTTTTAAAGGTATCAATAAATTTCTTTGGTACTAAAGAAAGTATATGTGTATTTTGCTGTGAGTGTGTGTGTGTGGCTAAAGTTGAAAGCTCATATAAAAGACATCACGTAAAAACACAAGACAAACTTTATTGGAGAGCGAGTGACTTCAGTAAGAGAAAAAAAATCAGTTGGATATGGAGTTATAACGGCATTAGAGGTGGTGGCGGTAATTGGAGTAAAATGCGTTTCCAAGTATCTGTCCATTTCTACCTTTTCCATTTCATCAAGTCCACAATTTATGTTTTCAAAAAAAGGAAGAAGAAAATAGATTTTATTATTTCCCTCACTGTCATGGCCTTATCACAAGCCCAGCACAACCAATTCTCTCTCCAACCACCAACCATTACCTTCTATTTCTGCTTTTGGTCATCCCTTTTTTGTGTTTTTCTTTGATTGCTAATATGCTTATCATCATCGTGATCCTGCTCTTTCCTGACTTATGAATGACGTTGGTAAGGGAGTATGGGACATTTTTCCAGGTGGTTACTTGTGGCAGTAAACAAGGACAGGAAATCAGCTTTCTCCCTTTTCTTAAAAAGTAACTGCTATTATAAACCTACACTACTAGTGCACACTGCTAATAGATTGGTAGTAATGATGATGATGATGACTGATTGAAAGAGGCCATCAGTCTTTTAATTATTAGTAGATTTCCACCTCTTCCAAAGCTACTGTCACTCTCTCTGACCACTTCAATTCATTTAATTAAGCTCCATATAGATAGAAAGAAGAGAAGTTACATGGCTCTCTTGAGTTGAGTTTTTAGGCGTTCCTCGTCTACAAAACCACTACACTACTGACTACAGACCACACAATTCAATTCAACTTAAATCATGTCACCGTAGATAGATAGACCATTGACCGTGGTAGTAGCAATGTCTAATAAATGGAGCTCATTACAGCCTCAAGCGGGCAATATACTGACACGTAAGAACAAAGCAAGGTAATAAAAACAAGTCAATATACATACATACTTCCACTAAATGCATACCAGTAGTGCCAATATAATGTCGTTATAGTTTGAGAAAATTACCAGGAAATAGTATTCATATACCCAAACACATTGTAACACAACTTCATTGCTATTCGATAAGTGTAATTAAAGGAAAGGTTATAACTTCACATGCAACGTTACTTAAAAAAAGACTACAAGTCAGCATAGTTCAGTTGATTTATTTCCATGTACATGGATTTTCAAAATAAAGCAAAAGAAAGGGGATTTGTCAGCCTTATTTTTTTTGAATATTTTAAACAAAGGAAAATTTACAGTATTTTTTTGTATTTTTACATATTGTGTTGCTGATCAGCATGAAAATCCTTTTGTTTTAAAAGAAAACTTGGATAGAATGGATTGTTTTATTCAAACAAAAAAGAAAAACAATCATTCTGTAAAACAAGGGGAAAGTTTAGCCCAAGCAAACTAAATCAGTATAAACAGGAAGACAGGGCTACCATCATCAAGCCAACTAGGAAGAGAAGAAGCGCAATGCACATAGACAGGTTAATGTACACACACATGAAATATAGTATGGGTATGTAATAACAGCTATAATAGCAGCTTGGTAACCATGAGGTTTTTTGGCCGCGGGTGATAAAGAAAAATAAAAGTGGGTAAAATCCTTTTTAGATGGAATTCTTCCTGTCAAGTCAACCCACCGTGGAAAATGAAGGAGAATAAAGCAAAGCCGTATATATGTATGGATGGATATTCCTTCATCAATTTACCACAACCATTACCATCATCAAAAAGGCATACAGGAAGTTGCATACTGGGAACAGTTATCTACCATGCCGTCATGTCTCTCACTATATGCATTCTTGTATATGTATGCATATCTTAGTCAAAAATTGGAATAAAAATTGTTGTAATAAAAGTATAATGACAATATAAACTGAAGCCTCTGTCATCATCATCGTCATTGAGCTAACAGAGTTGACAGATAAACACTTCCCCTTCGACGGTACAAAAAAAAATTAAAAATCTCTGGCTTTCCTCCACATTCTTCACATTATTTTCTTGACGAAGAAGAATTTTCGAGTTGACAATAAAAAAATATAAGTTTAGTTTTCACACCGCGTCTACACACGTTTTAAGTGTTTGTATGCGTACAATATCCATTATTATGACAAAGCATGAGAAGATGAATAAGACAAAAATCATTCATTTTAATAAACTTGTTGTAAAAAGGGGGAAAAACAAAGTTTTTTTTCTTCCTTTTTAACGACAAAATGATGATGAATAAGACAGTGGCTGATACAGTAATAGAGAAGGAGCAGGGAAAAATAGAAAAGTAGCAGAAGACGTATAAAGATGGTGATGATGATGAGAATGGATGATGTGATGGAAACATGTAGAGTCACTTTACAAAGTGCTAAAATATTCAGTAGTGAGCACTTTTTACTGCCACTCACACTCACTATCTTTCTCTCTCTCTCTTTCTCACTCACTTTTACTTTCTCTTAAAATGCTACCACACTCATCCCTCTACACACAGCAGCAACGCCACTGAAAGAGCGAAACACATACATATCATCATCTTGTTCAAAGACACACGATCTTCGGTTTCGGTGTTTCGTGAATCTCGTGCATATAAAAAACATATTTCACAATTTTGGGTGGATACAAGTGGTGTGATTTTCTTCCCAAGAAGACAAGAAAAAGTGACTGGCATCATATGATAAGTTGGTAGACGTGAAAAAAAAATTTTTGGTGTAAAAACCTGGATCGGGTGTGAGTATACAGAGATTATATAAATTTTAGCATCGTAAATATTTTTCTAATATTCATTCAACCTTTTAAATCACTGTGTGTATATGTTTTGTTTAGAGTGTTGAAGATTTTTTTCAATTTAAAGTGCAAGTGAAATAACTTGAAAGCAATTTGCTACAAAAAATATATTTAAAAATAGGTCATTTATTTTCCTGTTTTTGGCAATCTTTCTGTCTGTTTATCTCCCATACAATCCCCATTCCCCATCTGTTATGTTGTTTTGGGGAGCAAGTCAACTTTTGTTTGCCCTTTTTTTTCTTTATGTATATTTTTGAACTGAATGAAAAGCTCGAGGAAAATCATAAAAAAAGATGAAGTGAAGGGTTATTGTTTCTGGGTACATTTATCTTTTGTGTAAATAATAAAAAAGTGGGAATGATCCTTTTATTTAAGTAACGAGGAGACACACATATCACATCATCATCATCAACAACCGCATGTATTTTTGTTTATCTGTCTACGACTGCCGCTGTGGTGCAGTAATAAACTGCGTGTAAATAATTTTATTGCTGTTGCTTCCATGATTTTTTTTTTGTACTTCATGTTTTCACAATTGAAATGAATAACAATAATATAATAACCATATATATATTATGATAGCAATAAACCGGATGTAACCAAGTTCCAGTAGTTGTAATTATCTTAATACTTCTAAAGGAAAAAAATTCAATTTGCTATACCTTTTTGATTGTAATAAGTATGATGGGGGTCTGAACAAAAAAACCACACGTTTTACCTGTATAATTTTCCACCTATACTTCACCACACAAATGATTTGATGACATGGTTGATTTTATAATTCATTGTATTATTCCCTTATGAAATGGTCAGTTTGCATGATCATTTCATCAGTAAAAGTAATTTGTCATGACAAATGCCTTCTACCCTTTCTCACCACCATGCACCACTGCAACAAAATAAAATCGATTCGTTACATCTCCCCCACCTTCTTTTGCCAAAGGAAAAAAAGTAGTAAGCACACCAGGAAAAAAATAAATTGCCATTTTTATTGATACACCATGGAAGACGATGAGTCTCGTCGGTGGTTGGTTTTTTTTGCATTTTTTATCAATGTTTTATCGAAGAATTCGTTTTTTTTTGTTTTTTGACTATCATCGTCCAACTCAACTTTCTCCTGGCAGCCATCATCATCCAATATTTTGTTTACAAAACATTTTATCGCGTAGACATGTACTGTATTACAAATCCCAATTGTTTACAAATACATATATATATATCTGTACATGTGATGAAGAACATAGTAGGGGAAACAATAAAAATGCTCCCACCGGCTTTTTTTTTCTCGAGTCTTCTTCAAAAAAAATTCATTGAGATTGATAATGGATGAATGTGTTTTGCAGCTAAAGGCTAGAAAACCCCATCACTGCCTCTCTCGTCCACATACTCATGAATACACACACAACACACCATGCAGCGTTTTAAGAAGTGAGTTGACTGTTAAAGAAAATATAAAAAGTAGAGTACCTACAAATCTTTCATGCATGCATGTTTAGAATGAATACTTCATCATCATCCTTCTTCATTCTGTTTTTTTTCTTCGTGAAGTACACACGGTTGGTGGAAACTTTGAGGATTTCCTTGGACATTGTATGCTCAACAGAACAGGGAACTACAAACGTTTACAATAAATCTACTAGCAAACTGGAGGTGGTTTAAAGACTACTACTCCTCCATGTCGTTTAATGGACAGACAGACATTGCAAGTGAAATAGAGAAGAGAGGAGAAAGGTTTTTAACTCAACAGTACAGAAATAGTTGAACAGCAGCAGTTGCAACAGAAACAGCAAAAACAACTTGACTTTCTTGTATGTCCTGTTTATTTAGTTATCCAGTACTATTTCAGTACTAGCATGTGGGGATGTTGATGATGATTGACCATTATGTCCATCTGCCTGTCCATCATTTTTTTGCTACTGCTACCATGTCAGCCTAACGAGTACTGAGTTGAGTACACACATCATCATCATCATCCTTTTATGTTGCTGCTTTGTTTAACGGGCCAAATTTTATGTACACAGTTTTCCTTGTGATGTTTACGCTTATTCAAGTGCAAGGGAAAAACTGGAACTTTAAAGAATAATCGTATGGGAATTGTCTACATACTATGCATCTGTTAATTTAAAAGATAGTGTCAACCCAATTTACTCAGTGTTGCCAGAAAAAATACAATACTATATTTTAAAAGATGTGTATATACGACATGATTTTATACATTGTTACATCAAAGGTGAATGGCATACTTGAATAATATCAGAAAATATTGAAGTCCCTAACGGAATTCCGTTACATTCAGTTTACCCCTTGACTAAATTCGCAAATGAATCGGGAACGAGTATCATTGGAGTGTCCACACACGGATGGATGGTTGGATAGACACACAATACAATTATTTCCATTTCCTGTGCCTATGTCACCACCAAACCAAACTCTCTGCCACTTCAAAAGCACAGCAGTTTTGAAAATAAATGTTCCCCTTTAATATGTCCGGCGTCCAAAACCAAACCAGTTAAGCCACAAAGTTTGAAAAAAGTGAACCGGATCATAAATCGAAATATGAGGGAGCAAAACACGCACAGTAATGTTGTTGAAAGATGAGGTAAACTGATTCCTTGCAATTTGATTTCATAAACAAACACATAAAACAAACAAGAATCCATCCACTCAAGCGTTTTTTGTTTAGTTAAAACAATGCAGAGGTAAACACACATGAAAAATCATAGAAATGACGAACACATCAAATCACCTTGACAGCTAATCAAATTTTACATATAAGTGACACTGTAATCATATCATGTTATGACAAAGGTACTGTACATATTATTTTTTACTTGGATTGACGGTAGAAACAAACGTCTCATTCCTCCACTTTTTTACATTTTATTTTGCCCAAAAACTGACCATCAAAAATTCCTACACACAACGTACAAACCAACAAACCTGGCTTTTGGATAGAACGTGGAAAATGCCGGAGAAAAGTAGAATGAAATTTGTAGCTATATATTTTTTGAATCACCCCAGCAATGGTAATGTTAACAAAGAAGACATCTCTCTCTAAGCTCGTCGAAGAGAAACGCTGAGACGCAAGAGGGTCGGAATGAAATGGAAGAGCTTTCGAGAGAAGAAGGAAGGATTTTTAGTACACATTCCATTTTCACTACCAACAAACAACATATGCCCACGGGAATTGCAGTGAGAGAGAGAGAAGAGTAAAGTTTATTTTATTATTAGGGAACAACTCTTCTTGGTACTCTTTGGATGGTTGCTGCTGGTGGTGGAGAAGGATGAGGTGGTAAAAGTGGAGGTGGTGGTATCATCACATCACTACAACTTTTAAAAGTGCTAAAAAGTGTACTTCATACATTTCTGATGACTTTACTTGACTCTCTCAGGCTCACAAAAAGGTGTTCTTTTTAAAATAGATGTACACTTTTTCTTTTTTCAATTTTAAACGCTGAGTTGTGAAATTGTGACGTGACTTTTTTCGTTACTCCATCGTCTTTCAGTAAATAACAGATATATATGCATACTAAACTTGGTATATAAATAAATTCTTTAAAGGTATACACACAGCAGGTGTAGACAAGCAGAGTAAACAAGACAACAAATAGTTTTAGTGCTTGAATTTTTCAATTGTTGCCAAAGGACTAGAATATTTAGTAGGTATATCGTGTTTCTATTTTTAATATTCTGATACCGTCCCTCCCAAACAGGTGAAAATGTTTCAAGCAATAAAATTTAATTATCACAACATTTTGATGGCCACCACTTTTCTCAACAGATATTTATATGAATATTAAGGTCTCTTTAGTCACTGTTCCCTTGTGGCGTTGTATACAAAGTAATCAGTTTCCTTAAATTTGCTCTTATGTTTTATAAAGATAAATTGTGGCAGTTCAAAATGCTGAGAGGCTGATCTGATCACAGGGAAATTTTGTTTTAATCGACCACATTAGACGAAAAAATGTATATACAAAGTATAACACAGCTTAGCAAACTGTTTGATCTATCTCGCTCAAATTGTAACCGTAGAGTCATGGCATAATAAAGCATTCTAATAAAGTAAATAATACATAGTGTCATGTTTTTCGTGTGCATTTTTACAGCGTAGTTTTTTGTTATAGTGTCGTTTTAGTTGAGAAGGGAGTAAAAATCGTCGCCATCATCATCATAAATATATCTTCGCCACTATGCAATTCTAATCCTTGAAAAAGGCTAGAGTTTTTTAATGGTGGCTAGCTGGTTCGTTGGGTAGCTGTCTTCGTATTATGTATTTTCTCCTTTCTTCTGAGTTGTGTAAGAAATAGTGTAAAGTAGAAATGCAAATATGGACGGTGATGGCCACCGTAGAAGAAAAGAAGACGAGGACATGACAACTCTGAAGACGTTTGATGATTGTGTACCTATTGCGTCTACTATACGAAGTCGGATATATTATACTTGGGTATGAATGTATGTTTGTTGTATGGGAATTTTATGAGCAAACCTGTAAAAGTAGCAGCAATGGTGTCATTATTACGACTACAACAACAATACAATTTACAAAGCTTTGTGTACCCATGTGTGTATATATATATATATATATATTGTGCAAATAGGTGGTTAAACCGGATGTGATCAAGTCTCCTCTAAAAAATCTTTAATAAATTTTGACTCTGTCCCCGTTTTGAAATACACCTTTTAAAACTCAAAGGATTTATAATCTGTATATCCGATTAGGAACTTGGTATATTACTTGTATTACAAATCGTTAAAACATCTATTACAAGAATAAGCCACCCTCGCCTCGGTTTCAACAAGATGTCCATGGTGACCTAGTCCCTAATCAACGCGCAAACTGTCAATTTAGTTGATACATGAATACCAAACAGGTTTTAGAAGCAGCCAGCAAGTTGAATCCCTGCAGGTATTTTTTTCTGGTTGACAAAATCGACAGATGGACAAGAGGACACTTAGCCCTATAGACTCACAAAAGGGGACAGTTGTACACTAGAACTTGAGAAACGTGTGTGTGATGTGATGCGCCTTTTGAAAGCGAAAAGAACAAGGTATTTGTTAAAAAGCAAAGCATAGAAATCCGTGGGGTGTTACAAAATGTTGGATTCATTTTGTACATAAATCGGTCATGGCATGTCTTCCCAGTAGTAGAGCTAGCAGCTATAGTACTATAACAGTTTTATTCCTTCAGACACTCTCTGTCTGGTACCACCAACTTCTTGTCTGGCATACTTTACACTTAACTTATGAGGAAAGTAATGTTGTTTCCTTGATACTAGACTGACAGTAGAATACACAAACAAGAAAAATATAATTCCTACTGTTGGCTTTATCAATTTTGTCTTTCTGCAAATAGCAGAAAAAAAGTACGACTATGAATACGAGACTTTGGTGAAAGTTTTGAGAAAGTATAAATAATTGCAACCATGCAGCGTGCAAGTAAGAAAGAAAAAAATATATAAATAGATTTGGCATGGACAAACTCAAATAAAGGGGGGAACTCTACCCATCTATACCAACCACGTCTTAAGAAGAAAATAATATTTAAAGTAACACCCATTTCTTGTTAAGAAAACTTAAAAGCCATACATTAAAGCTTAGGAATTATGTGTGTGTTAAAAAAAGATTTATGTACAAACATGTAATATTATGCTTCCCAACGCATTTATTATTATTATTTTCAAGTGTACAGGAAATCTATTTCTAGAGTACTCACTGCAATACGGTATTTATGCATGTGCATGAAAAAATTACGACAATGATATAATCAGTATGAGGACGACACATGTACTATAGTTTGTTATTTACACCACCACAGAATAAGCTTCAACTCGACTTCGCAACAGAAAACTTTCTCCTTACTATTACCACTTTTTAAAGATTTGGTCGGATGATAGTTGATGTACGCTTGATGCGGTAAAAAACAAATTTTAAACAAATTTTACGATACATGTTGTATGCACCAACAAACTACCTAACAACTGCCAGAGTCCACAAAACAATCATTACTAGAGACTGTATATATGAGTTTCAGAGTAATGATAATTTAATGATAGAATAATGCAAATAAGAGTTTTGAGAAAATAAGTTATTTAATGAGATTTAGAAAAACAGAGAAATATTTTAATTGCTGATACTTGTTAGGAATACATAATATTGCTGTATATTTATTGCACACACTCTAACTATCTGTCTATCTGCAATTATTTAACAACATATTCTTTCTTTTCTGTTCTCTTCAGCAAACACGCTTCAATTCGTATGCTTTCATTTCATTTATTTGAATCTACTAAACGAGCGATTTCTGCTATTAATATTGTTATTGTCAGTATCCAACAATAATCCAAAATCTTTCTATTTATTTATGAGGGCAAGCTCACGAACATATTTACCGTGCCTCAACGAAGAACCACGGTCCTGAATAATAATAAAGCGTATATTTCGTTCAGGTGAGAAAATTTGTAGAGAAAAAGAGAGAGTTCCATAGATCCATTTCGCCATCGGTACCTTTCCTTTAAAAGAAAAGTATCATCGTTCTCTTTCTCTGAACATGGGCTATCCTACATACTCTTGTAGCGACAGCAGAAAAACAAGCACTGTTCAATGTATCCACCACCATCACCAAACAATGTAAAACAACAGAGTAGACACAGACAGACAGACAGTTACACTATTGACGATTTTAGCTGTGGTGGTGATGGTAAGTGAGTAATTTTTATTGTACATGTCAAATCAAACTCAAGTCAAGTCACGGGACGATAGGGAAAAATATTCCAGTCCAACTTTCTAACATTTTTACAACAACAACAGTGGCAGCAGGCATGTGTCTCCTCCAAACCGGTATACACGTCCATTCTCCATGTCGGCATTTGCCAATTGATATTGGCTATATTATTATTAGTATTATTATTTCTACTAATGCTATGCCTCAACTTAACTTTCTAAGCAACTTTCACTGCTCGCCTTACCTTGCCTGCCGCCACTTATGAGTAACTCAACTGATTGGGACTGTGTGAGTTTTGTTTTTATGCGTGCACCTTCCACCTACCTTGCTCATTCGCGGCGAGTTGAACAGTTTTTAAGCTTAAACCTCTATTAATACACACACTCTTACAAATATTTACTACAGTGCAAGGAACAACTGTCGTTTATTAAGGCAAGGCCTGAATAGAGAACGTGTTCATATGTCCGTCTGGTCGCTCAACAATAATAATTTCCCACCCAATACAAGTTTCCCCCTTGCTTGTGGTAAGTTGTATCGATCTATTGGCAAATTTTGAATGAAATTTGGTTAAATCCAGCTGTACACACGCATTATGTATATTATTATCTTTTCTGTTTCTCTCCAAACCTTTCTTATTGACTGATTTGCTTCCTACCTTCATCATAACTACCGCACCGCAAACTCTGCCCAACTCACACTTGAGTGTATTTTTAATAAGACTTTTACTGTTCACATGGTCAATAAAATGTAGTGGTGTGGAATATTATTTTTCACGTGTTTCTACCGCTGCACGCTCTCCTTCTGTGTAGCTTTGCTAAAGGTGATATGATGGTGGTGGTAGTGGGGAATATTAGAGCCAAAAAATATTTTATTTTTTAATAAGACACCATCCACCACAACCATGTAAATAGTGGATAGTATAACAGCAGCATAGCCAAAAACTAAGTTAACTCCTCTGAAGAAGAAAAAGAAACGAAGGCGAGGACGACGACGACGACGAGGACGACAACGACGACCAAGAGAACAGAAAAAACAGTTCTACTCCTTTTTTCTCGTTAATAAAACACACTTGTTCGCCTCTTCTTTTACTACTGCTGCTGTATATGTTGAGTAGAATTGCAGTAAAGACGAATAACCGAGCACCCCTCCATTATGTAATGCATAATTCAAGGGTTATGTTATGTTACCATGTTATCGTGTTATATATTATTATTATGTTTGCTCTCATAGTCCTCCGTCCGTTTTCCCATGTCATTATTATTATTTGGGATATGACATAACGTACCAATACGCTATATTAATCTTAAGCAAAATATAGAGAATGGCAAATAGAATCGTATTTTTTAAAACTTAAATCCTCTAATAATATGGGAATAAATTCAGCTAAATTGAATTTCTCTCGTAAAAGGGAAAGAACATCCGCGGATAATCTGGTTTTGTTAGAATATGTTAAACAGTTGGTCCTTTTCCTAAATTGTGACTGTGGAATGTACCCTTCTCTGATGTCTCTTGGGATATATTGTCTTTGTTAGAATATCAATTGAAGTTTTTACATTTCTCATTAGTTAACAAAACAGTCAAGTCTAAAAAACCCGAACTGTACAATAATATGTATCACTGACATTTATATACCATGATCATTTATCAAGGATTTTTATGGTTTTGGATCCTTTTTTCCCTCTTATGACTTACGAGTCAAATGAAGCGAAACAAGTCTTCACACACGAAAACATTCAATAGATAAATACCTTTGACATGCTTGTGTGTGACTTGAAGCTAAACTTATAACAACCTGTATAAAATTGTGTACCCCCCGTGTGTACTTATTTTAATAATTTCCATCTGAGTTCTCAAACTCCCAACATCATCACTTGAACAACTCAAAGCCACAGTAGCACACAGACAGATACAGACAGGATGATATTATGCTGATGATAATGATGACAACGATCAAAATCTTTTATCTTTTACTTTCTTTTGTTGTTTGATGCATGCAACAGCAGTTTGGAAAGCAAAGGAAAAGATGAAAGTGCTTTCAGTTTTGTTGATGGCTACTACACTCTACATGGAATACTTGATGGTGGAGGTGGTGGTGGTGGTGATGATGATGATGACGATGAGTACATGATGATCATGTGGTGATGTGTAGCAGCAACAAATATTGAGCAGCAGGGCACAAAAACATGATGATAAATATGACAAATCAATTGCAGAAAGCTAGTTTAGGAATTTTGTTTGAATATTTGGATGAAAGATCACATCTTCAGCATAATAATAAAAGGAGAGAGAAAGAATCATCGCAGTTGTTGGCAACATTTTTTTTATCATTTGCATCGTCATAAACACAGCAAGCAAGGGAGCCTTTTGCATTTGAGGTAGTGTGTAAGTAGAACAGCTCAGCAAATCAGATCAACCCCGACAGAAGAGCGAATCTCTAAAAATGGCATGCAGGAGTAGACTAGGGAACAAACCAACATTTTATAGAGTGGATGGTGGAGAAAAGATTATGAAAAAGTTGCTTTTGACGTGTTCTATCTTTTTATCTCTTCTTTTGATTGTGGTGGTGGTAGTGGTTGTAGTGCTAGTACTACTGATTGTATTCTGATTACAACATAAAGCCACGACAAAACAAGTTCCCCGTTTTGATTTACCGAAACACTGAATTGAACACGTCACGAAAATTCTTCTAATTTTTCAAGTGCAATAAAAGTAAGAAGAAAAGGCTATGGAGTTGTTGAGGACCGAGAGAATATATAAAATGTGAGGAAAAAACAATAAGAACTTAAGAAGAAAAAATACGGAGACTTGAAGTAGTGAGCAAGATGATGAAGAAGATGAGGTGGTCGTGCTTTCTCGTCAAGAGATCTACTTTCCCTTTTTCTGTAGCGATTTACCCCATCGTCCCCATATTA
Source organism: Entomobrya nicoleti (assembly GCA_034695465.1). Taxonomy (NCBI): domain Eukaryota; kingdom Metazoa; phylum Arthropoda; class Collembola; order Entomobryomorpha; family Entomobryidae; genus Entomobrya; species Entomobrya nicoleti. The sequence goes on from JAQFZG010000048.1 coordinate 22,664, forward strand.
TACAATGCATACGCATATCTATCTACATGTGTATATCTCACAGTATATAGGGATCAGTCATTTCTTATCCTTTATAGTAGCTTGCTAGATATATGTATTTATGTATGTATAGATAGGTAAGCATATGAATATTGACAATACGATTAGTTTAACGACTATAGTTAAATTTGTGGGAAAAAGTTTTAATATAGAGAGAACTTACCATGCAGAAGTATTGAGAGGACTGTGTGATTCCAGTAGAAACAAGAAGTGTATGCAAGATGATATCTAAATGTTTTGTTTAGTTGTTGCTGATGAATGATAATAATAATGATAATAACAGGTGACAAAAAAGGTATATTGTTGACGTGAAAAGGGAAGAAATGTGAGGAAGAAATATAATTTATTTCTTAACAATTGTGATGATGGCGACTGCTGTTGATAATGTTGAGAGTGATGATGGTGCTGCTGCTCCTGTTGATATTTCTATGGCTACTTTATTAGCTTCGTTTCCTTGTAGGTATGCTGGCAATGATGATGCTGATGCTGATGTCTTTACTGGGAAGATTTCTGGTAGGAAGAAAAGCTGGTGGAAATGGAACTGCTGCTGCTTCTGATGACGGTGGTGTTGGTGCTGCTGCTGCTGTTTTTGATAGGAAAAGTTGCACATTTCCCTGATATTTGACTATTTTGTAAAATAAGTGGAGAGAAAGTTGAGGAGATTCGGCGGCGGTGGTGGTAGCTGATGCTGCTTCTATAAAGCTTCTTCCCTTTTCCTCCTTGTCACGTCACAACAACAAATTCTTCTCGCATTGCACCACCAGCATGTAATAATCTTGAGAATCATTTACTATTTTTTATTATTATCATTTTCATTTCAAATTTCAGCTTTTCACAGCAGCACATTACGGGAAAATACATGATGCCGACAGTATAGTACAAGGAATACACGAACACTCAAAAACAGGAAACAGCAATAAATTTACTAATCAGTGGCTAGTAATATAATTCAGTGGTTTAAATACTAGCTATATGTATGCAAATTATACAACAATTAATGTATGTATTAGTATCAACTACTGTTTCTTTCTTTGTATGTCTGTCTGTCTCTAAACTACAGTTGAGCTGAGCTCGTTGAAAGTTGAAATATTGATCGCCAACGGGGAAACCAAACACAAAACATTTTTTTGTTCAACAGTCAAGTTGTCTGTCTGTCTTTTTGTGTGGAGAATTTACATTCCTTTTTTTAAGATAAAAAGTTTTAGAAGAAAACCTCATCCAATCCAACATCCATCGATCATTTTTAAAGTTAAGTGTACACTTTGCCAGAAGTTGGGAAGCTGCAGGAAAATAAAATGATTCCCAAGTGGAAATTCCCAAAAAAAACCGACGATGATGACGACGGCTAAACTGGCTTTTAACGGATTTTTATTTTCTTGTCCGAAGACTTTCTGTTTTGCTAATGCTGTGTCCTTTAAAAGGAAAAGCTTAGCTTGAAGAAATCTGCTTGATTTCTGGGGAGAGGCTCTGAAAAAAGTAGAGAAATTTAGATTTTTTTTCTTGGTTGAAACAAAATTGTGTGATAAGTGCTAAATGAACTGCTTTTTCGTGGACAAGATGGACTTGTCTGTGATTAGAGGGAGGAGTAGTGGGGAAGGATTAGGGTTTGGTGGTTTGAACATCAACAGTACATACAGGATCTGTCTTCATACATGGTTATCCATAAAAAGGGATCCTTCTAAGTATCCTTATAGTTTATAACCCTTTCCTTTTTGGCTGGCAGTTGAAAAAGGAACTTTTACCGACTTAGATAGATAAATAGGAAGATAGAGTGAAACTGTTTTAGTAGTCCAGTCAAATAGTCACTTTTACTTTTTAATCAAGCCAGAATAAACTGTTACGTGCCTCGGTGATGTGATCCCTCTTATAATTTCTTTCAGCAAACCAAGCCAAAGCTAAGCTATCCAATAGGAATTTCTTTTTCTTCCTAATAGAATTTTTGAAATTAATGGCATTCCTTGTATTTCACAGATTCTACACTAAATTGTTAATTCCTTTTCAATAAAACTATAATAAACACAGCCATACTGTGTATATATGTATATCTATATGTATGCATGTATTTCACAATCAAGTCATCTTTTGCAAGGAAAAATACAGATTCCCTAGTGAATCGCTAATGATGCTCTCGCTTTCTTTCCATACTCCAACGTCAAAAATTCTTCCGCGAGAATGTTTTATTCTTTCTTTTGGGGGTACCAGTGGAAAGATTTTTAAGCTTGGGGTAATAAAGATTCCATTTTGAATAATAAATTAGTATGTGTTTTTTCAACGAGTAATAATATCTAGTTGTATAAATGGACGGATAAATTTGGAACACTCAAAATAAATTTTTAAGGTCCAACAGTCCGCTTGGTTTGCTGGCTTAAATGCTCCTTATTTTAGTTTAGCTGCCTTGCCTGCTTGACTCCCTGAATATGTATGCTCGTGTGTGTGTGTGTGTTTGTGGTGATCCCAAAGGAATTCCTAAAGAAGTAAAAGTTAAGAAGCAGGAAATTTTGTGGTGGTTGGTGGCTGATGGTGAAAGGGAATATAATATGATTAATTTGTTCAAGACAAACAACACTTCTCAACAAGACCCTGCTGAACAAGCTCTAGTGTGAAATATCCAATTTCTACAAAAGAAAAAAAAAGATTTGATACATTTTTTTGTGAGTTTTTTTTTGCGATGAGATTGTGATTGACTCGATTTATTTCTACAAATGTTGTAGTCCAGAGGAAAAAGTGAAACGCAAAAAGAAGCAGGTAATCTGATAGCCTTTATATTTTCGTCTTCTTTGAATGTCTGCAAGTAGATATGTATGTGAGGGTATTGCAAGTGATTTCTTTTTAACTCTTTACTTTTTTTTCTGTGTGAAGTTTATTATTTGACCTGTGGCAAAACAAAAAAATATTTATTTCTTTTGATATTTGATAATAAGACGTACTTTTGAACTGCCGTTGATGACGATGATGATGATAGCTGATTTTTTTGTTGATGATGATGATGTTGATAGTAGAGACGATTTCGATGGTATAATATGTAATGTAATGATAGTAAATGGGGGAAATGAAAGAATTGTGTTTTTTTTATTTGATGTGTTACGAAGTATAAAAAAGAGGAGCAGCACGAGAGAAAACCGAGAGTGTGGAGACAGTCGAGAGATAGGATTTCTCTTCTCTGAGACACTGTCCGGTGAAAACTGAGCCCACTTGGTGAAATCGTCGCTTAAAAAAGCAAGTAAGCAGGCAAGCAAGCATACCAGTTTTTCTCTCTGGAGAGCTACCAGAGAGAAAGCTAGCTAGCATTTTAGCTGCTCCTGCATTGTTGTAAGTGCATAAGCGTGTGTGTGTGTAACCGTGTATGCCAGAGTCTACATATTATGTAGAAAGAAGAGAGAGAGAGGGTTCCTCTTTTTCTCTTTGCTTTGCTTTCCCCTTTTTCCCTTCTTCATAGCTTCATACCTTACCTTGTACGAAAAAAAATAGACGGAGAAGAAGAATGGAAGAATATCACATCATTTTCGCTGTGGTGGTGGTTCAGGCTTCTCAATTTTCCTTTTCATGCGCACCAAACCGTTCGTACGTGTGTGCGAGAATGGGGGAGAGTGAGTGAACGGCGGCCTCCAGTTTTCTCGTTCATTTTTCAGGTACTTCTTCTCTTTTTGTTCTGCTGCTTTGCTTTCTCTCTCTCTCTCCCTCTCTATCTCCATTGTTACGTGTGTGCTCACATCGTATTCTTGCTTTTCCACTATCATCTTTTCTTTATTCTTTTTTTTCGACGCTTATATTCGTTCTGTCTGGCTATTTGGATGGATGGATGAGCAAGTCAAGTTAGACTATTAAAAGAGTCACAGGATATTTTCAGGATCACATACCGATCCAGAAAATAAATAAATCCTGGGGAAAAAGAGAAAATGGAATGGTCGTTGGAGGTAGATAGATAGATACTGTTGTTGTTGTCGTCGTAGTCGTTGTTGTTGAGTATAATTCGCTAAGGAGAATTGCATTGCAGTTTGTTAGGACGTTATCTCTTATATATATTTTTAAGAGACAAAGACATGCGATGCGATACATTACCTGGTTACGTGACGACGAGATAAAACGTGTAAGAAAAATAAAAATCTATTTACTTTGTCGAGCAAAGAAAATGCAATCATATCAGTAGGATAATTGTGATTTTCTGATTAGATGATAATGTAATTGATAAAATGAGAAGTTTTTCTTTAATTATTATTATTACGATAGGGAATATAGTCGGGAAGTAGTCGTGTTATAGTAAAGTATTCTACTTATTTTAGTATGGAATTCCAGAATGAAAAATAAAGGGTATAATGCGGCCATATGTCATGTCATGTCATATCGAATATCATTGCGTGCATGGATGGATGGGTACTACATAATATATTTTGGGTATGTGTGTCCGTGTTACGGTATGTGTGGCGGTGCTGTGGTGTGCATGTGTTAGATGGATATAATTCAGTTGCTATTATGTTTTTTTTTCTTTCTTTTTAGAACTTTTGTAGAGTTTTCACACGTCACGTTATTGTATAAAAAAAGTGGAGAATAGACAAGTAGATATGTAGCTAGTTGTGTGTAGTTCTGTAATGTGATAAATAAAAAGGAAACTTTGTGTTAAGCAAGAGCAACCGGCAGGTGGACAAAGACTTACTATGAAAGTGAACTTCGGCACTTGCTACAGGACAACGATGACGACAAATAGCACACGCTTTTCTGTTGAGAAAAAAAACTATTGTTAGTATTATTATACTTTATTATGTAGCAAGTACCTGCAGACTAAATTTTGTAGAAACGTGGATATTGTAAATCGAATACACAATAGGTGCATACAAAACTGGATAATATACGCATGTAAAAAATGAAATGCGTGTAGTCGGCTTGGCTGGGGCGATATAAGAAACATGAGAATACATAGCTAAGCAGTGTGAGTAAATGGAAATGTCTCAAATGACAATATTTTTGTTTAATTCTTGGTTCTAAATTCATGCAAATTACATGTAATCAAATCAACTTGCGGAGGAAGATGAAAGAATAAGTCTGATGCATATACATATTCAATGGGACGCAGTAAATTGTATCAAGTCGAAATTCAGTCTTACGTTTTAAGAGCCAAGTTTTATATAAATATACAGGGCATGTATATACATATAATATATTTATAGTCGACTACTTATGACCAGTTATCAAAATGTTTATAAGTCCATAATGTCCACATTGTTCACACTAACAACATTTCTCCTACAATGACCCACTTTATAGAAGTAAAAGCTTTCATCAAAAGCAAAAGATTTCGTAAGGTTACCTTTTGTCAATGAAAATTTATTTATTGGAAGTTTGCTAATTAAAATAGTGTTTACTGTTGTTTATGTGTACATCAAGGAGTTGTTACATGGCCATTTCGGTATTTAGGGGCAAGTTGAGAAATCGATTCAGAATCCGTCGTAGGATTATATTACCAGGCAAGAATGTTTGCAAAAACTCTAAATTTACGAAATTCAAGAAAGGATTCGACAGAAAAAAGGTATTTCGCCGTATTTTCACGTAGTTCATAATCGAAGTTTTCCTGCATTATATTTATGTATGAATCATAGCGCTCTAGTAAGGTTCAGATTCATCTCGGCCTGACCATGATTGTGTTCAGCAATTATAAAATCGTACATATAGAAAACTAACTTTAATGTTTAAAATTATTTACGTATATGTGTATCTCGGATGCATTTTTGATAAGCTGTGAAGTGAGTTTTTAATTAGCAAGAGAATTTTCAGAGATTAAGAGTCCAGAGTTTATAATGTACAAAGTATACATGAGTATTAAACTAAAATGGAATTTTCCTTTTAAGAGAGATTTGAAAAGAATGCATACAGTATTTTTTATGTTTGCATATGTACTCGTTTATAAAAAAATGACTAGACGGATAAGTAGATATCTATTGGTCTTCAGTTGGCAACTGTTGAATTGTAGCAATAGCCATGCACGTTATCTTAAATCTCTAATTTAGCTATCGCTTCTCGCTTCTACTTGCATTCGTTCTGCCAAAGACATACGATGTTATAATTTTGTGCATTTACAATGTTACACGGATTGAACTAATGAAGTATTACTCAAAACTATTTTCTGGAGTGAATCCATCGTATCCACACACATCAATGCGTATAATCACATTAAACTTTAACCTATAACCTAGTAAACGGTATAGGTAAATATGTATGTATATATTTTCTGCCTGACAAACAAATCCTGTAGTAAAAACGTTTCAGAATAAATATGTCGAATCATTTACTCGTAGTTTACATGTAAGTTTTTAAAAGCTGACAGGTTATTTAAGGTCAAGGTATTTAAGTCTTATAAATATTTATCAGAGTCATCTTTAATAACATGATCAATATTGAAGTTTCATGTAATAGAGAGTTGGACTAGGTCAAGTGTAACTTTTTGAAAACAAATTTTCGACATAAAATGTTCTTGTCCCCTAAATAAATTTGAGTCTTCTTATGTATCAATTGAATATTCACAATTTCCATGTAAATCGGTTCAGTTGTTTGGACGTTAGGGTGTATACAGGCAGACAGACAACATACGGACACTTTTTCTTAGTCACGTTGAGTGATCTTAAAAAGTTTCATTCTGAAACTATTAAATAAATATTTTCATGTAAACTTTAATAGCATATACTATGTATATACTGTACGAATTACTAAATTCGCTCAAAACTGCACTGCACTGCTGGCGTAGTCTTAAATGGTTAGTCAATATTTATGCACCTTATAATTCTAGTTCTAGATTTACGATGCATATAATATGTCAATGCAATTGCAATGGAAGCATAGCAGACAAAGTCAAAAATCGGCCTTTGTGTGATTTACATATGGTAGCTTCCAATTTTTCCCATCCAAAGTAAAAAAGTGAAACTTGTAAATTAACCATCAGCCAGCACAGGCAACGGAAGGATCTAGACTTTTTGAGAGAGCTCATCGTTTTTATTTTGCCTGTGAATTTTTTATGAGTTGATATTTTTTAATTGAAAGATTTTTTTCAGTTACTTTTACATGTAATTAAACAAACGATTTTATTTATTCGGATTTCGCTAATCAACGAACAATGGTAAATAGCTTTATTTGTGATTTACTGTATAAAATAACTGTGGCGAAAACATTCGATTTTATATAATTGACAACAAACTTATTGACTTTGCATTTAGGCATCCTACGAGTTACCAATATATTGCGAGAGGAGACGCAGAGGTATCTTACAAGGCCAACGAAAATTGCTTGTTGGGGTGGTACTGCTTTTTCTAGCCTTTGGATTCGTAGCAAGCAAGGGCTTTGGCTTGTTTGAGAGAGGTGAGTGTATCAAAGAAACAGTTGAGTTTCAGCTTTTAATGATGATCCATTTATAACTAATGAGAGTAAACTTTTGATATTTGAAGGCGCTTCTGATGGACCCAAACGTCAAAAAAACAGGAGCGAAGAAGTAAAATCAATTCCACTTTCATCAAATGCATCACCACATCATGACATTCCACGATCTCATATCCCGGAGGTTCCTTCACCACCAAGCGCTGCTCCACAGTTTCGTGGTCCTAACATTCCACCAACATACTCATCACAAGTTCCTCCACCTAGCGGTTCTCCATTACGGGGTCCGAACGTTGTATCTCGACCATCGATACCGGCCACCCCCAACATCACCGATAAGACTGTTACTGTAAGCAAAATTGTACCTGCGTGTCCAACTCGAATAGTCTATTCAGTGGATGAGGATTTTGAAGCAACGGTTGAAGTAGTTGAAGGCTAAATAATTATCATATATAGTAGGAAGGAGAAGTCTGATTGTGGAGTTCCTGCTTTACAAATGTTACAGGGTATGGTGTCCTATTTATTATACGAATTCACATATTTTAACCTTAAAAATGTTTTGATTACATTATACAGAATTTTAATAGTCATACTTTATGTATTTCATAGTATTTATTATAGTCATTGTGATATTTTATATATTTTTCATTAAAGAATTTAACGAAAAGATCGTTTAAAGATAACTACTGTTTCTTCATGCGTTTATTATCAGAGCTGCTGTAAAAGTCAAATTCATGCATTTATGTCATCAATGCCATGCCACGAGATTTTGGTGCCATTTGCCGATCAGCCATGACAAACATCAGTAGTTTTGAAAACTTTAGTTATGCCGCAGCCAAATTAATTAATTCAAATAACTCAATAATGTTACTGAACTAAAACTTCAAATTTTATTAATTCAAGTCGACATGTTTATGCTTCAATTCCATAATAATTGTTGCGTAATCTGACCAGATCATAGTTCTGAAAATAATGATCATGATTAAGTTTTCGAAGGTTACATTCAATAACTAAAAAGAGCATCAATTCTTCTTTTCGTTATTCATAAAAATATCGACAATCGAAAAAACGGTTTAAAAGTTGCATAAAAAGGTTCTGAGTGAGTCAGTTATACATTAAAATAATAATAGTAAGGATTACTTTTGTATATAATATATATATTTTTTTAAAGAAATAGCTTATGACATTTCTTTCTTTCTTTCGAGATTTAAAAACTGCGTGAGAAATGGTAATGTAGTATTAATTGGTATACTTATGCTATAATTCCTTCATGACTAATAATTGCGGTGCTGTTTGCTTTGCTGCAGTAGTAAAAATGCATGTACTGTAATTATTGTAAATACGCAAAAACTCAAAATATATTGACGAAGAATCATAATCCTTCTATTCGTAGGACAGGACACCACCAACATGAAGTTAAGTTAATACTTTGTTTTTTTGTTGTTGTCGTCGTAGCAGTAATAATGATAATAAGAATTATAATTAATTATTTTAATGACGATATGACTATTATATGCAAGTGCTGAGGCTGTGAGACGGCAAGGATTTTCGTAATTTGCTGTTTTTCCCATCAGTCTTTGTAATAGGCTCAAAACTAACTTTTCTAGGATTTCCGAGAGCAACCAGGGCGGAACCAAGAGTTATACCTGAGAATGTTTTAAACAAAAAATATTATTGGTTGGTTATAAGTTATTCAATATTATTTCTGGAGCAATTCAATACTATTGTATCCTCCAATCAGCTAATAATTTCAGTCTACCTGATTGCCCGGCAGGTGCAAACGGTTGCCCTCCGTTTGGCATGGTAACGAGAAGCGATAATACCGCCGCACGGTTTCCTTGGCACGGCTCAAGAGCAATTGGGCTTGGCCACTGCTAATTTAAATCGATGCCAATTAGTATTGTTTTAAAGTCTACAAGAAAATCTTACTAATGTATTCAGAATTAAATTTACCTTTCGACGCTTTCTAGTCGTTGGCATCCTCGATGTATTTTGTTGTCGACCCATTTCCACGTAGACTTGGGCAAAAGGTCGACTAGCCATTTGCTCCATTTCGACAAATAACCTCTGCAAACAACAACAAATTAAAATTAAAGCTTTTATTCTAATCGCGATTCTAAAAACCCTTTGCAACACAAAACGTACCTGACGTCGACGATACATATCATACTTCTGCTTAATTTTCCATAATATTGCCGCAATCAACAGCAACAACAAAAAACACCTAAAAGTAAAACCAACATCAAAATTTTACACATAATTTTAAGAAGCTACTTCAGATAATAAGTCATTTTTATTTGTATAAGATTTCTTAAAAATATACTTACGATGAAAAGGTAATAAAGAAATGCAAAAGGTCTAGTTTAGGAGATTGCGAGAAAGAGATCTGAATCCAAAGAGGAGGTTGAAAATCGTAAACATATACATAAATTGTGGTATTCGACTCCTGTGTACCAAAACTGTACTCATTTTTCGCAAAGCGATACTTAAAAGTGGTGCAGTTCATTCCATGGTACAACACTTTTTCATTTTCAGGAAGCCCACCTACGATTTAAAGATGACAAAAGTAATATAATATAATGTAAATCTCTACGTTATTTCATCAAGTTAAACAGATTAAATTCATGGTAACTTTAAAAAAATTACCTTTACTATAACTTATATTCATTTTGGCCAGAATTGAGCAAGTAATGTGGAAGTCCGCATCAATATCAGGCTTTGTAGGAGAATTGCGAAAGTTGATTCTGGTGTAATGGCGATCCGCCTCTTTTGATAGGTTGAAAGTGAACTGATAGTCGATTTGCAAGTCATAAAAGCACGACCCATTGATAGGATTTCCAGCGTAGTTGCTCTGAGTGTCACATCGACCGCAGTCTTCTCCGGTTACACCCTTTGTTGTACAAAAGCATCTGCCTGTTTCCGTGTGACAAGTTTCTGCTTGTCCGTTGCACTCGCACGCTAAATTTACAAATGAGCGTTTTAAGAACATACGCTACATGTAATACATACAATGACATTTTGATTTTGACTTACGTTTGCATTGACCACCATTCAAAGCATTCCCATAAAATCCTGAACTACATTTCTCACAATGATTTCCCTCCGTATTCCCCTCGCAACTCAAACACTTATTATTTTCGTCGCAAGTAGTGTGACCATTGCACTGACAATCCGGACAATCCGTAAAATGCCACTCTTTGGATGGACAGAGTGTCCAATTAACAGATACGCTTGTGCTGTTTACCACCAAAGGACCTCTACTTGACCCGTCCATACACCGTCCCAAGCCCTTTCCCGAACCATCGTCACACCAGCCACACGAAGGTAAGGATAAACACGTATCACAGGTTGCCACTTCATCACAAACTGAAGTTGCAACAGAATGAGGATCCTTATTGTAGCACATTTTCGTGTCCTCCGTCCAACTCATGCACTGTCCAAACGGGAATGATATGAAATACGCGTTTTTGTCCACACACGTATTTAGAGTGTTACACCAAATGCAACGATTCGCAGTACAGTTGGTACAGCTCGTAAAGTCAGTGCAGCTCTGGTCGCAGGTGACATGATCAACATCTGAAACCCTGTCAGTTGTGTTTCCTGTACAAAAACAAAGAAAGTCTTTAAAACTAGAGAACAACTTTAATTTATACAAGATAGCATCAAGTTACTTACGACGTGACTCCTCTAACTTTGTGCACTTTTTCTGCCAAACACAATTATTTTCGGAGGAGCACAATGGGCATGTGTGAAGCCACCCACCACATTCAAACGGGCAATCTTCCACGGTGCTGCTAGACTTGTGCTTTGAATCACACTCCGACTGCGGCATACAGTGTTCCCCACACCATCCACATCCGTATTTGTTGTTCATGCAACTCGAGCAAGTGACAAACTGGGAACAAGATGACTTGCCATCTGACTTCGAATTTTGACAAGTTTCCGTGAGATAGCTACTGCCCACCTTATCTTTCTCTCCAGACTCTTTCTGCTTATCTTTAGGAGTAGCAGCATTAACGTTTGCGTTGCCATAAAAATCCTCACAGGACTTGAGAGCTTTGCTCCAACCGCACTTGGATCCCATGCTTAAACTATTCTGACAGTCTTTCTGATCTAAAATGCTACTGCAGGCAGGAGGCTTGTAGCGAATCAAGTCACTTTGTATGAGACCATTAAAGCCACCGTATAAATAAATAGATTCGTTGTAAATCACAGAGGATAACCCGTAGCGGGCAATGTCCGCCGGAATGGGAACATTGGGGACCATCGATGACCACAAGTCACACTTTGTGTCGTAAATTAAAACTTCGTCGGAGAAGCATTTGGAGCCCAGGCTGTAAGCCGTGTCGTTGTGCGCACAGCCGCCGAAAACGTATAAGAGACCTTTGAAAATGATGGAACTGTGAAGAAAACGACCGCCTGGCGACGATTCTAACATTTTCCTAAAAAGATTAATAGGTCAGGGTCAGACATTGTTTCTTGCTTGCTTTTTTAAAATGAAGTTTTAACTCTTACCAGGTGCGTGAGAACGGATCATAACTAAACATTTTTTCAGACAGAGGAACGGAATCATACTCATATCGATAACCACCATACACGTAAATCTTTTGTGTGACGGGATCCCAATTGCTCGTGTGTCCGTAGCTGCCTCCAACCGGGTAGCCTTTCGTGGAAAATACGTTCCAAACTGCACTTCCTGCAATATTAAATAATAAGCAAAAGAAAATATAATACTTTAATCCTAGTATAAATATATTAACAATCGAACCAAATATTGTCGCATACCAAAATGAAATTCCTGGACAACGTTAATGAATCCGTAACGTGGCGAGTGGCCAGATAATACTACCATTTTACTGTGGCGATTTTTTCCACCTTTTTCGCTGATCACTACAGCAGAGTGGCCAGATAAATGGAGAGGCCCTGTCAAAAACAAATTTATTAAATTTAAAATACAGGACGCAATATTAAGTATTATGACTCTGTTGTACCATAATGACATAGATTCTTACCGCACATGCGTTTTTTGCACTGGCCTAAACGAATGGTAACTTCATTCCAAGTCTTAGAACTAAGGTCAAACGCCCACAGACTGTTCGATATGTGTCGATTACCAAACTTCCCATCGTAAACACCACCGTACAAATATACCTTGTTCTATACAACGAAATAAAATCAATTAATCATAAACAGTCGTTAATACTATTTTATACCTAAATATCAAAACTTAGAGTTATACTGTATACATACTTCGAATAACACACAAGAGTGTCCATATAAAGCTGAAGGACTAGACTTTTCTTTGGGATGTATAGCTTCCCAAGAATTTGCTAAAACATTTAAAAAATCATAATATATGAATAAATTAACAATCATAAATATTAAACTATCTTTCAAGCATATTAATAGTACACATTTTCCAAGAACCTTTAAAATCATATCTCTGTAAAACGGAATCCTGGGGCTCCAAATTCAAGCGACTTCCTCCGAACACCCACAAATAATCATTAACAAGGACAGAACAGTGCGATGCACTTCCCAAAGGTACTTCTTTACTGGGTTCCACCACCTCCCAAAACCCTTTCTTCTCTAGTTGACTGCAGTCGTTTCCTACGAGCACAAAAATCAAACCACAAATGTTGATCATACACAGCAAAAATTGTTGCATTGTGTATTTCCCACAACTAACTATCTGTTTTGACAATGCGTTCTTTTGTTGCAGACATTTGAATGATAATGATAGGACGAAAGGGCTATTAAAGCCTTTTGCACCGAAAAACTATGAATTTTGTGTGCATGGAACCACCAACAAGCACACAAACGTTAAACTACATGCAGTCACTGCAAATGGAATAACAACAATTACAAGTTCAAATTTCAGGTGTAAATTCGGCTAATTTAAATTCATATGACGTAATTTGACGTAATGCTACATTACATTCTTTACCTAACCTTGTACCACTTTTTCTTACTTTCGTTGCCAAGCGAGCTAATTTCATTATCATTATCATTCTAATTACTCCACACCAATAACACAAATGGGGTATTGTGTAAAAATGCTAATCGACTTAATTTACCTCTGTATCCATCAATGCAGTCGCATTTGTGCTTTTCCATATTGCAAGTGCCTTGATTTGTATCATTGGTGCAGTTATTGGGACACTTTTGAATTTCGCAAGCGTCACCCTTGTAGTTTGCATTGCACGTACAAATTCCATCAATGCAAACTCCATTTCCTGAGCATGTTATATCCGACCGGAGGCTTGGACAAGAATTTGTTCTGCAAAAAAATCCACAGAGAAAAGTACATTTAAACGTTTATAATACAAAGTATGATGGTAATCCAGCCAGATGATTCGATTACTTACTTTCATAAAGCAATCAGCGAGATTGTTTGCGTTGGGCAGATAAGATAAAGAAGTACATTTGCTTACCTATACGTGATGTTGAAGCCGGTAAGGTTGTAAACGACATCAGTGTAAAAGTGAAGAAAGGCAAACCCTGACTTAGCAACAACTTCAGGTAGACGAAGCACTGAATAATTCTTTTGGACTAGTAAACCACTGTGGACAAATTAAAATAGATTATGGAGTCAAACCAATTGAATTAAATAAGATCAAATTAATGTGAAAAAATAGCTTTCTCACCTGAATACTCCTAAAAGCGGTGCGTGGGCATTATCACCATCATAAATATACAGGTGATCCCAGCCACACTCCGTAGCAAACTCCTCAATGTGAATTATGATGGGGGAAGGGGATGTGGACTCAGTCGCCGGTGATTCAATCAGCCATGAACATTTCATGTTATTCGTGTAATTTCCTGGTCCTTCACTAATCCACCCTCTGGTACCTTGAACACTGTAAAAATTATAGGATAGTAATAAGTAATTTGGGCAATCCAGTTTTTTATTAATCAATATGGATACATTAAGTATAACTGCTCACCGAACTTTCCCATAGCAGTATTGACAGCTGGGTCCGTACCACCCTTTTCTACAAACGCACACCCCATTCACACAATCTCCATTTACACAATTCGACACGAGATTCCCTGAGGGAATACTTGCAGTAATGTTGCTACTGTTACCGTTACTGCTAGCATTGCTATTATTATAACTAATCACTCCACCGCACTCTACACTATGGACTTTGTCGAATTGTACAACTAGAGATAACACAAGCAGGTAGTAAAGTACACTTAGAAAAGTTAACCTAGTGGCACCTCTATTTCCACCCTTCCAGGTAGTCGCGGTAAAGGCTGTGGAAGAGTATGAGGTGGACGACCCTTCTTCTAAAATGACACTACTAACACAGTTGGCTGACGTAGAAGAGGGTATCTTGCGACGATACTTGGAAATGAATAAAAACAGAAACTTTTGCAGTCCAATCATTTTTGCAAATTTTTTGTTGACTAGCAACTTATTTGCAATTTGTTCGACATCTTCTATTTATCTTTGTCATTTTGTTGAAGCTCAACAGACAACACGATCAGTGGCACTCCACAGTTTTCTTTGGCAATCATCATATTTGACTGACAATCACAGTAATTAAGATAAAGATTTTGGATAGATTGGGACTCTTTTTCAGCTATGGTGGCACAGATTTCTTTCGTGTCTACTGATGATGATGTCCGAACTATAATGGAATTGGAAAGATTCATTCTTGATGCTTTTCTACGTTGATAATACGAACATATTGACCAACAAACGGTCTCTTTGGAACTTGGTAACTTGTGTAGACACAGTAATTTAAAGCAAAACTGTAACGTAAACGTACTGAGTATTTAATTTTAAAAGAAATTTGAAATTTGACAAAAACTACGATATTTTTCTTGAGTTGCTTCTATAACGAAAAATTTCAAAGCTGCTGCTGACAACTCATTAAAATCATGTTTAAACAAGACATAATATTTCCACTGTTTCCACTATTTCAAACTTTTGACTGTGATGACTAGCAAAAGGATATAGTTTTAGCTGCTGCATTCCTCAAATGTTAAAGATTCAACTTCATTAAATCCCAATCTCAAACGGACAGACCCAGTCCAATTTATTTCCTTCTGTAGTCAAGTCGTTAAAAACCTGTGATAACACAAACAACAGAAATCATTCAATTAACTAAACAATCATCAATCATAATCAGTTTTACAACTAATAACTTACAATTACCAATCACAAAAATTATCTCTCTTTGTCTCTCTTCTTCTATTTTAAGAACATCCAACATTTTTCTTTGATTTGATATCTAACTGATTAGCCAACTGAAATAATTATACTCGCGTTACACTCCTTAAAATCCCCGGTGACGTTTTATTCATTGCAATCTTCAAAAAATCACGAAACCAAATACACACACAAAACAGCAACAGATTACACAAATGAACAAACCCACACATCAAAACCTTCAATACAAATACACATTAGCTAATCGTGAATTAAATATCATGGCTCATCATGAACACAACATTCAACATTATTAAATACTCTATAAATCATGTTAGATGTATATGTACCTGCGCAGAAAAAATATGTTGCTGTGATAGTCAAATGGCTATGACTACACTTAAAAAATCTCAACTACAAACCATGCACACATTCACAAAAAACCACATATAAAGCTTAAAATCTAATTATTGTTTTTTTCCTCCAATAAAATTTTTTGACTGCTTTGATTTAATTGCTTTTAATACTAATAAAAATATTATACATCTATTCATCTAATATTATCGGAGAGGAGACAAAAATACGACAAATCTCCTCATGAAAAAAGCAAGTGACCATGACGACAATAAAAAAAAAGTTAATCAGCAGTACTTGCTCATCCAATCCATCCACCTTCCACCTTCGTGCTTTTTTACTACCCCCACCACTCTCACCAGTCACCACAGAAGCAGCAGCAAACTCTCACATTCTCTTAACAAACAGATCTCATTGTTGTAAATTGTTATAATAATGCATTGCATTTCATAATGCAATATTGTACGACAAGAGTCAAGAGAGAGAGAGAGAACTGCTGTTATTTTTTTTGTTGTTGAAAGGACAGGACAGCAAAAAAACAAACAAACAAAACGGATAGACAGACAGAAAATGGAAAAAGGAAGGGAACAAAAAAGCAGGCTGTTTTTGTACGACGCTCTGCATTTTATTTTTCTGCACTCTGCACTGCAGTCAGTCCCGTCAGCATTCTTGTCTGCCTTGTCTGTTGATATATATTTTTTTTATGAAACTTCTATCACGAGAATGTTGAATTCAAAATGTTCCGTTTTTTTTTTCAAAAAATGTATAGAATATTACTATTATATATTATTGCACTACAATGCAATGTAATGTTTATTACAAAAAAAACTTGTGCATAAAATAATATGAATGCATAACGTTTCGTAGAGATTTTAAAAGTTACGTTATTATATGCATTGTTGAGTTTTGAGAGTTGAGTTGAGAGACTTCAGCAGTTCACATGATCTTGCTAAAAAAAAGGTTAAAACTCTTTTTGTGTGCATAATCGCGATTTTTCAACATTTTGCAGCACAGTGCAGTGCGAAATAAAATGCATTATCATCACTATGTATAAAAGAGATATATATGCGCATACATAGTAATAGTATTGTTGTTAAAAAAAATAAGCGTGTATTGCACTCTTCTCAAAAGAATGAAGTGAGTTTTAAATTTCCGCCTACGCA
The DNA here is from genome assembly GCA_034695465.1 of Entomobrya nicoleti. Lineage (NCBI taxonomy): Eukaryota > Metazoa > Arthropoda > Collembola > Entomobryomorpha > Entomobryidae > Entomobrya > Entomobrya nicoleti. The sequence goes on from JAQFZG010000048.1 coordinate 39,737, forward strand.
ATACACCAACTTATCAACGCAACGTAGTACTTTTATTACTGGGTTGGTGTACACATCATATTATTCTATTTTAACGATTTTTTTAAACTCTGAATATGTAAACCTACCCCTTTATGATCACGACGACTAAAGTAACTCGAAGAAACATGATTTTAATCAAATTACATCCCTCCCCGAAAATAAAGATACAGTTTTATTACGTACGTGTGCTTCTTCTTGTACTTGTACTTTGTACACTAGAAGATTACAATGATAATATACTTACTGTAGTAGTAGTAAGTAGGAGAACCGTAATAAACTGATTTATGGCAAAGAAAATTGGTACTTGGTTTGCAATTTAAACCCTAATCTAAACCGTACAAGGCAGATGTTTCAGTTTTTTTCACGAAATAAAAAATTGAGAGAATGGCGAAATAAATGTTCTTTTAAAAAACTTAACTGCTGAATCATCATCGTCATAAAAACCACTATGAAATGTCTAAGCTACAAAAAAACATGGTTTTGCTAAGAAACAAGGCAAGAGAAATGTGAAAGGAAAATACAGAGGGTGATCCTACACGCAATCATAATAATCAGTTAGAAAAGGCCTTTTTTAGGTTTTTTACAGGTGCTCATGGCAAAACGTAGAGTACGGCGCACGGGACCATAAAAGTGCGTAAAATATACTTCTTTTTTTTGCTTCGGCTGTTTTGTGAAGATGAACTAGCACGATTAACAATGGGAACAGACAGATGAGAACAGTTTACTTTACATTTGTTGAAAATATTTTTATTTTTTGTATGACAATCATGCTACCAAGGAATTTTTTAAATGGCCATGTAATCTGTTAGTTTTGAGACGTGTGATTTTAGAATGTAAAAGACATGTTTTTTTATGAAGCGACACTCACACTTTCGCAACAAATATGTAGTATTCTAAACCATGTTTTAAGGTTACAGTTTTAAAATGTCTGTCTGTATTTTTTTTGTATTGGGATTTTTGATTGATTTTTTTAGATTTTTAAGTTTTTGAATTTTCACCGTTTTTTTATTTTGGATCATTTCAGCCAAGAGTACAAAAAAACATGGGAGGCTTATTTTCAAATGATTGTCTTGCAAGATGAAAAAAAACACTGATATTTGTCACTTGTCCCACAAAAAGAGAGTGCAACTAAAGTACACCCGGTTTCCTTCACTGCTTCCTTTTTTGTATCGTATCCGCTACACTAAACTTTTACTGCCTGACTGTCTATCTTTTAAAAATGGACTGTCAAAATGGATTGCAAAAGCAATGCCACATTCATTCGATATTAGGTGTTCGCATCAATTTTATGCATTCCCATTATTCCCAAGACTGTGAGCTTGCTGTCATCATATTTATTTTATCTTGCTGTCTTTTATTAACTTTTCCTTGTATTTTTTAGCACTCTCTATCATCAATGGAAAGAGCAGCAAATTAGCAGAAAACATGTAACATTCATTTGAATGAACTGATACTAGTTGAAACGAGTATCAAGTTGAGTAATGTAATAATAACAAAGGTTTAATTTTTGGCTCTCATGTTTACACAATGGTAACTAAATAATTCTAGAATTTATTACCCAGTAGCAGCCAGTTTAAATGCACGGGAGTTGGTTTGCTAAATCTGATTAGCTTAAAACTCATTAGGGCTGGAACATCACATAATACGCATGCATACATATCTGGTTTATAACGTTTTCTTTGAAATTATATCTCTAATACATAATATAAGCTTATTACGTATGCATAATGTATAAATATTTTGTGATGCCAACTCAATTGATAAATGATAAACTAAAAAAAGAAAGCGTCCAATTTCATAGCAACAACAGGCCAACCTACAAATAAATACCTAATATAGCAGTAATTACAGCAGCATAAGATCATCATAAAATCATGCATGCACGAACACAGAGAAAACCGACAACGGATGGCACATGCCCTTCACTTTTCTCACCATCGTAAAAAAAAGTCGTATTCCCAACTACACAAAACAATAAAATCAAACACCAATGTAGCCATAGACATCGTCGTTAATATTTGACTTGGTTTTTTTTTGTTCGAGAAGGAAAAAGTATGTCAATAATGAAATCGATTATAAAACAAAAGGAACACTGGCTTCAATATACAAAACAATATATATACTAATTTATATAAATAGAAAAGCATTCGCTCCGATGTTTGCTCGTATTGCAATTGAAACACTATCATATCATTACTCTTACATTTGTTCAAACCCCAATCCTTAAAATTAATCTAATTACCTGCCGTTCAGGTAGTCTTCAGATGACAAAAAGAATCTATGTGTTCTTCTTTGGAACACATTCCGTCACTGAATTTAACCATTTATTTGGATCAAGCACATTCACCCACATGCATGCAAGTAGATATTGCACGGCTACGCACTTTAAACGAAAAAAAAATTTAGAGCAAAAATAAATAACTGGTCACTTTTCTCCTTGCTTCTAAACCATTTAATAGCCGGCACTATTTACTCAAACAATATATATGTTGGTTTTCACGTTGGTGAATCCAAATATCTCTTTTCCAGCATCATCATCACACATCACCATACACCACCACAAGGATGCACAATGTAGAAAAAAATCTCCCTGTGGTTAACTACAAATAATATATTATTTAGTCTTCTTTTCGTCGTCCAATTCTCTAGCTCATTTACTTGGTGTAGAAAAAACGAAATAAAAAATAAAATCCTTTCTCCTTCCCGAAAAAACTAGACACAACTGAACTGAACATCATTGCCATAATCAGTTATTTATGATGTTTTTTGCCTTCATGTACTCACACTCACGCTTACAGTGTCTGTCTGTCTGACTGTCTCTTTTTGTAGACCCAGTCGAAAATTGAATTCAACATTGGTTTGGTTGGCTGCTTTCAATCAGTTTCTTCGCTACTTTCACCACTTCCGTTTTATTTACAGTATACACACGAACACACATCGCCACACATGTCCATTTTTTAATACAATGGCTATGTTATATGCATGACTTCCATTGAATTTCTTATGGCTACAATAATGGTTAAAGGAACAGCATAAAATCAAGGCAATATATTAGTCGGCAATGCAAAAAGTTGTAGTTGTGGTATAGCCTTGGACGATGCGATAAAAAAAATGAATCTCAGGCATTCCAATTTCCCATCTGCTCCTCTTCTTCCTACTGGGTACGGGTATAAGCAATACATTGTAAAAAACTAGAAAAAAAACTGACTTGATTTCTTCACCACCATAATAGCATGGAATACCGTTATATTACACAAAGTACCATACTTTTTGGCTGGTTGATGTTGATGGTTCCTCCAAAAGTTTCCCTAACCTGCTGCCTGCTTGCCATGTATGTATGTATGATGGGAAGTTGTTGGAGGAGGAGGAGTGATATTCTCCAAATGGAAATGGAAAGCATGCATGAGGACAGTCTTGCGTGAGTCAAGTCAGTTGTGAACATTATGGCTTGGTTGTAGTTGAAACACGAACATGAGTGAAGAAAGCGAATTACGAGAAGCAACTTTCTCGGACTTGATGTTGTACATCAGCTCAGCACACCACCACCGCACGCTCTCATGCTCTCATGATTCACGTAGTTTCAACGTTGGCATAAATGGAATGGAAACGTATTATCATCATAGTTTCATTATGCATGCATGCTTGCATTGTACTTTGGGCTAAATATATGTCTTTGGCTTTTGTAGTGTGAATTGGATGAGAGTCTAGTATTCAAGCACAGCAGGAAAGACACTAACTGGTTAAATTACTGAACTACAGTGACTTTTGGTCATATGCCATCGCAGTTTATATATAGTTGACTGATATGATATAGACAAATAAGGGAACATGAAAATGCACTTAATTGTGATATGACAACTATGCTGCTTCTCCACTTCTGGTCGGCGAGTTTCTTAAATAAGAATGGACAAGAAGACAGATTTATTGGATTTAACTTTTATTTCGATATTCAGGAAAATTATTTCGAACAATCTTGGAATAAATCAACTGTACACGAGGTTTTTGTCAAGTTGCTTTTATGAGCAATCCACTGTTGCTTAGCTAAATTACTACATACATATATTTTAGCAATGATGTAAATCTCTAATAATTTAACTTTTTGCATAAACAAAAACCGGATCATTAGGAATTCATGTCTTGAGTAAAATAATAAGTAGTAATAGTTATAACAATATTAACGACATATATATTACAATATGTAGTATGTGTTTTATAAACAGTAATTAAGATGGGAATATAGCTTCATTGATAAACCGGGAAATTGATTATTTTTTAGTTAAAACGTTTGTTTTTCAGTTAAATAATAGATCTTTGTAGAAGTTGAGAAGGTAGCAGTTTGTGGCTCGACAATTAGTTGTAGTCCTAACAACCGTTTTTCGGTCAGCACGCTCAAAGTTGGCTTTCACAATTTCATAATATCGACCATCCCTTCATCCCAAAAATAGAAGCCAAGAAAATAAATATGACACCATTTTTCCTACTGATTTAGATGCATGATTTAAAAAAAACTTACGTAAGAACCAGACAGCTTAGCTTAAGACACTTGACACGAATGATATCAATAGCCTTTTGACCCTTGTCAGAAAATCGAAGTGCCTCAGGGTCCCATCGCAACTCCAATCTTTCCACGTTTCCACAGTGGTTTGCTATAGCGTCCATAAGTTGGTCAACGTGAATTTTGGTTGAGAGACGATCTGTGGTACCCATCACGAGAATTCTGGCAAAAGAAAGCATGTTTGTTTAGTCATCTAAAACTTTGTCTGACAAATTATCATCCATTTTACATACTTTGCGTTTTTGAGAACAGGAAGCACTGAAATCCAAAGCTGGTCCGTGATATGCGGCATTCCAGCGAGGCAAATGCCTCGGAGTTGGGCTCCAAATTTCATAATGAATTTATAAAGAGCTTCCTCTGAGAGATTGTCTGAAGCATCCAAGTCCAGGGCAACGAGATGTTTTGCATTGCCCCGTTCGGAGAAAGCACGTAATACCTTTAAAACATCACATACCGAAATAGTGTTTAATCCTGGAAATTATTGTTGCCCGCTACACTACAACTTATAGTTTATAGTGGAATGAAATATAAATATGGAGAATTTTGTTACGGCATCATTAAATCCATCTTGCTGCCCGGCTGAAAGCCATCGCAGAGCAGGCACTCTAACTAACAAGTCCATTAAGCACTCCGTACTTAAATCGGTTGCAGTAATGTCCAGCTCTTGTAATGCGGTTTTTTCCCATTCGACGGCTTGAACGTGTTCGCTCATCAAATCTGTGAAACATATAAAAATGTGTCCATACTGAAAACATTTTTGCAATAATTCGATAACCAGTTTCTATTGGAATGTATTCTGAATTGTTGAACATTACTTGTTTGGTTCATCAACAATGTTTTCAGCTTTCTACACCTTTGAAAGAGGGTGCTCAAAGAAGAGCCTGTAACCTTGGCACAGTAATTGACGGCTAGACATTCCAACTGGATGCAGTTGGAACTGAACGCTTCAATATGACTGTCATCAACAAAATTGATCCCATAGAGGTTCACCACTCTCAAATTGGGTGTGGCAGCCTTCAACTTGTGAATATTTATAACTTCATAGATTTCTTCTTCCTCTTCTTCAACTTTCTCGTAGGTGCCTGATTTATAAATTTTAATCAAATAAATTTGGAAAGTCTTTGTTATTTATTAAAGTTAAAATATTAATAGTACAACTTTACCGACAAGATGGAGAACTTCTATTCCATTAATAAAGTTGTAAATTTTTCGCATGAAGCCTTCCATGAAAATAACTTCCGAGAGACAAATGCACATGTACCGCAATTTTGTAGGGAAAGCCTAGCAAAGATGGTAAAAAGATTTTATATTGAGTAATAGCGAAGATTGACAAATTTTGGTCCACATCAAGCAGACGGAGTTACCTGCATGTCATTAAAGTCATGAAGCTGCATGGCCGTTGAGAAATCCAGCAAAATGTGCGTTAGATTTGGACATTTGGATGCCAACTCGTGCAGGACCGTGTGGGTAATTAGCTCCATGGGCAACTCGAGATATCTGAGGGTTTGACTAAACCTATGACTAAATAGGAAGAAGAAAAGAAAATTATAAGTGGAATCGTTTTCAACAAATAAATTGTATTCGCATTTTTATTTTTTACCTGATTAAATGAAGCAACATTTCCATACCCGTTACATGGAGTCCAGATATTTCTGGGCGGAGGGACACAAAACTCCAGAGACGAGTATCGTACGCCACTTGTCTCCATTTTTTGCAAGTTCTTGCCAACCGGCATATTTCTTTGTGTGGGAGGTACGAAAAGATTTGAAGTAAAACCTTGTCAGGAAGCTGGTCAATTGTCTGTGATTTTCATAAACGGTTTGACCATCATTATATCATATTTTAAAATACAAAGAAATGATCTACCATCAAGAAGTCGTTTTATTGCATTTGATTATCCTAATTTTTTGATGCTTACCACAGTAGTAAAAATGCATAAAATGCAATTTTTGAAATGATTATACAATGGTTCATTAGATAAAATATTTACAAATAATCCTCATGGGCAACACTCTGAAAATAAACAGCACCGGGACTCACTCGACTTACTTGTCTGTTTTCCCCTTCGTTTTTGGAAACTTTTCTTTTTCTTCAAAATCACATTCAACATTTTCAGAGAGAGATATAGAAATAAAAAAGGTGCTAGAAAAGTAAATCAAATGGGTGAAAGCACACAACAACAAAGTGATTTTTATCATCATTCATCCTGATTGTATGAAACAATTCATTACCAATGTTTTTCCAAACTAAACCATTACAATTCCATGGTTCTATTCTAAAACCTATTGTTTTGTTTGTATGGTGCACACAAAATCAACATTGACATTTTGATGAAATGAAATAAATGTCAAAAGGTAGACTTGGAAAGGGGTGTATAATTTGTATTGTATATATTTGTATTGGCATGCTATTTTTTATACTAAAAATGTGTCTAATGACTATTGATTTATGGTTAAATTATAATATGCTATATTGATATACGAATGTTTTTGTTATATGATGAGCTTTGAACCGCATTATATCAGTTCAAATATAAGTGTATAACAGGTCAACAGGTAAGGTACAAGGTAATTACCGTCTGAAAGCGTGGTGTGTCGTTTTGTGCAAACTGTGCAATTTCTTGGACTTGAGCTAACTGGCCCCAAACCTGGTGAAAGAGTGAAAGGAAGAACACAGGGAATATTCATACATCAAATCAACAATCCGTTCTCTAAAAGAATAATTTTAAAACCAAGTCATCTCTACATCATCATATATATATATATTCAAAAAATACTTTATTTCGTTAATCATACAGGTAAAAATGGTTAATTTTTGTGTAGGTAAATCAATTTTTTTTTATCAAGTCAAACCATTAAAGTAAGTTAACATGCATCAAACTGAAAAATATTTAAATGACATTTTATTTTACAATTAAAAATGCAACTCGAATCCAAACTTCGCCCCCGATCGTCATCAAGTGACAATTTATCTTACTAAATTACCGACGACAAAAGTTACCTGCTCCTTTTCGCTAAGTAGTATAGTAATAAAAGTAAAAAGTACACATAATTTCTTTTATTCAGCATTTCAAAAAACCTCACAATAACAATTATTACATATTATGTAACTACGTTCGTTGTTACTAATGTTAACATAATCAAACATTTAAAGTAACTTACATCAGCCCCAAGATCCATTTTGTTTTTTTACGATAAAAACCCGGAAAACTATAAAACTAAACTCACTAACAATTTTAGCTTAAAAGGTACACTTATATAAGAAGGCTGGCCAAATAACAAAAGGTTTAAAATAGCAAAGTCGTTGTCTTTTCCCCTTAAGTACTTTAAAGTACAAATACCATCCTATAAATTACTTTATAATAATTAGGAATAAAACATCACTAATAAATTTCCAAATATGTATAATTCCTATCTATAACACTAAATATTTTAAATATACTTGTTGTCCCCCACAAAGTGTTAGGAGGGACAGGTTTGAGAGGCCCAAAAAATCACAATTGGAATACAAACGCAAGGCTTGCAAAAAAATTGCAAAAAACAGTCAAAAGACTGTTAGATGATATTATGTCTGCACATAGAAATCAGTCAAATACTTTTGTATTTTAAAAGCAAGAAAAATGTTGAACAGTAGTACTATCACCTCATTTATCCGCTGATGGCAGTATTGATAGTCATGATAATTGTAGGGGTTCACCCTAGTCAAGAATGCTTTGAGGTTTTAGGTTTTACTGTACTCATTATAATGGAAGTAGCGCGGTGGCGGAGATAATTAAAAAGTGTCTTCTCAGTCTGCATTATGACTTGCCTCATAAAAATCATAGTCTTTCGTTAGTTCTAAATTTTTTAATAGATGATGGCTCATTCGTAAAGCTTATTAAATAAAAAAATATTTAAATCCTTTAAATCGAAATAAAATAAAAAGTTGATTTATTTTACATTTAATATTAATATTGCGCGCTACCTATATACTTCAACAACATCTACTTATTGCACCAGTGCTGTTTACTGATGCTGCTCGTCGATTCGGAAATCGGAAGTACTTGACTTTCTATAAATAGTCTCAGTGAGAAGCTTCCTTGGAATCATTCCTCTGTCTTCAGAGCTGACGACTCACTGAACCTAAAAACTGAGCAAGTCAACTCAACTCACGACAAATCAAGTCACCTAAAATGTTTTAAAACTGCATCCATAAAACTTATAGTATAGTGTTCTGTCTATTCAAATATACGTTATGTAGTTAAAGTGTAGAAAATATTGCACACAAAATCGTGTATGTATATGCATGCGACGAAGAAAATAACATTTTAAAACGAAGTCTACATTTCTTTCAACATGGTAGTCCATCAGAGACAGTGATGAATTCAAACTGTCTAATAATTAGAGTTTCTTGAAGAATTAAATTAAGGTAGTGATCAGATTACAGATAGATTTATCACGACCAATTCATTCATATCGAGTGGATTTACTGAATAAAATTGACTCATCGACAAAGACGTAAATACTGTAATTAATTCTATAAAAATAACAAAATGACGTATATGAAACTCATTCGTTCGTTACTTGTCCTTCGCGAAAATTTAGTCTGATTAAATTATTTCTCCTTTGGCAAAAATCACTTATCTTGAGTTTATACCATCTTAACTTGCAGCAGTTTTCATTTACGTCAACTTGTAATGATTAAATATCTGTTTGAGGGTAAAAAACAACTACGTACAAACTAATAACCATTCCCCTCCAGCTTTTTTCTCATCATCATCAAAACATATAAAATCAACATGAAATTTTTATTACATGCAACATTTTTTAAAAGATGACAAGAAAAAATTTAAACGCCAAGTTAGTATCTTCATCTGATTCGTCTGAAAACAATTTCTAAGCTCTCGCTTGCGCCATCAATTGCTGAACTACTACACCAGGCATTCGCAATGATAAGTTATAAAATTAGTTAGTACAATTTATGCATGACATCCGCAGCAGCACCTTTCTCAAACTAGCGTTGTTATGCGAAACCGCAAAACATTTGATCGAAATTGCAATCGGAAACCTTTTGTTGTACTTCATGCGGTTATTATAAACGGTGCAATTGTTGTTCGCAATGCAATACACCTTTTACTCTATCGTTCACCGTTGCCATAGTAATATTATGCATTCTTCAGATTTGTTTACTGCAATTTATCGTACATAATTTTTTTACACTATATAAACTAAAGTGAATGACGTAACATGAAAATATTTACCATGCATTTTAATATTGAAGCGCGATAAATATTATGATTTAATGTTATTCATGCTAAAAAAAAGCTGTAAGCGTCTTGTGTACAAGCAAGCGTATTTGCAATTTTTCACAGGTGTATTATTTCACAGCGTCATCATCATGAATAAGTCAAGCTTCCCCTCTAGATATAAAGCATATTGAAATGAGATACAACTTGCTAACACACATATTATCGCATCACTTTTTTTAATGTACCTGCAGCAACCAGACTAGCAGACAGATACTTTTGAAAACTGCTTCCGTCTTACAGCAATCAGCAACAACACAGTTAATATCGATTGGGAATACAATAAAAAATATATACTTAAGTATGCGTTAAAAAGTGAAATTTTTTGGTCTAGGACGAGAACTATACATACATCGTTTTTTGTTGCGTTTGAAACTGTTTGCGACTGAATCAGTGCAGTTGGTTTGGTATGCAAAAGTAGCATGATTTTTTTAGGTACATCCAAAATGGTTGATTCAGTATGACGAAAACAATGCAAATTGTAAATGAGGGAATTGACAAACTACCATGTAACAACATTATGCTATTTGCTTCTTAGGAAATTGAATTGAGATAACCTAATGGTATATATATATTTTTCTCCATTTGATTTGAATCAATTGAGAATGTATAGCAAGTAGCTCGTCGAATGATCATGATGTCTACCTCACCGCACCATTTTTGTGTTTTCTTTTAACCGTGTGCGCTACTTTTATTTCAGTTCATGAAAAGCTTTTGTTCATTCCACTTTATGTCGAAAATCTAAGGGACGCATTTGACGTACAACATTTTTCATTGCTGTTGTCGTAGTTTGTGGATTGGATATGATGATAATGGAAAACAAGATTCTAAAAGATGCGTTTTATTTTATGCCATATCTTTCGTGCCCTAGTCCTTAGTGAGGCAAGTCACTTTACTCGAACACAACAGCACTTTTAAAATACGAAGTAGCACTTTCAGATGGTGGTGATCATTATGTATATATGCTTGGTTTTGAAACGGACGCTACGCTGCTATTCTTTCGACTGCCTCTTTCAAAATACAAGCGTGCTCAAAATGTTAATTCTTGTAATGTTGTTATTTGCTATAATGCAATTCAGGAATAAATATGTGTGTACTTCTCCTAGCAAAAAAGGTTTTTACTATAGCATCAAAGCATTCTTAGAGATTCAAATTGAATCATTGAATTTGGATCGTATCGTATGCTATTTGGCGGTTATGGTAAGGCGACGGTGTCAATGCTGTCTCTTGTATACGCTGCGCTGCCTCCCAATTGGGCACATTTTTTCAGGTGTAAAATTTACGCTGTCTTTATTTGATAAATATTGAATACCATACACCTATATTCCTGTTAAAATTAAGTGCGTGTTTGCTATCTATAAAATACTCCTCGAATTTAATGACATGAATGATGGATATATTATTAGGTTAGGTTAGGTTCTGTAAAGTTAGGTTGTGGAATGAGATGTGGTCCAAAAATGGAGGAATGGAAGACAGCATTGCCACTGCCACCACTGCCTTACTTTATTCTATTCGGTAAGTAGTTTTGAGCTACACATAAATTATAGGATACTAGAAAAGACAAGACTGTTGTCGTCTTTGCTGGTTGGGGAGCCTTCTTCTCGAAACTCAACTCAAAGGAAAACATGCATTATTATTTTTGTGCGAAGTGTAAAATTGCATGGCATCATCACATCATAAATACATACATAAGTACATGCCCTCATACACATACATTACCTCCTTCCTTTCCCTTTGTAATATTAACAGTAAAAAGAGCATCTCAAGATTCTCAAGTCAATTGAAAGCCATCTTTTTGCTTCTTTGTCACGTTGCGTGTTTGTTTGTATACGATTGTATATTTGCTTTCTATAATACTGACCTAGAAGAACACGAAAAATGATGATAATAAGTATTGTAGCTAGTCGCAAGTCATAAAATAAAATAAGGTGAGATGACTTGATAGCATGGCATAAATATTTAAAGATGAAAAAATGTGGAACACCTTCCAGTTTTCTTCCAGAAGGTGACAAATTCTCATGTTTTTTTTTCTTCAAATAACGTACTTCGTATTTGAACGGTTTACTACTACCAGGAAAGAAAAAAGATAAGTTTTTATCTGAGTATTTGGATTATTTTGGATGGATCACCAAAGATAAAGATGAAATTTGAAGTGTGCTAAGTAAGTCTTTTGTAAGTAGGTGCTATTCAAATTCATGTATTTTACAGGTTCTCATTAAGTTAACATGCAGACAAAAAGTAAAGACTGACTACCTACCTCAAGACTAAATGCGCTGACGGCAAAATTTAAAAGTAAGATTGAAATTTCAAAACTGAGGAAAATACCAGAGCTTGCTATTTATTCCATTCCGTTTCGTTAACTATAAACAAAATAGTTACAAAATCTCACGAAAAATCTTAATCAACCTCCTCATCATCAACGTTTTACGAAGAAAAATATTATTTATTTACAAACAAAAGTGAAGTAAAATGAGTAAATATGCAGTTCTATTTCATATAGTTATATAAACAGCAACCATAAACATGCTTGCTTTTCAACTTGCAACTAGTTTTTCTACAGACAACAAAAAAAGCTACTTTTGGTTTGATGACTTTGTTGGGTACATTTGTATAAAGCAGTGCAACTCACAGCAATATAATATACATATAAGTATTCTTACAAAACTGTAACTTTTTGCTAAACAAAAAAAAACCTACGAAGCAAAGAACAAGTATTCAGAAAAGTTACGTTGATGATGATGATAAGGATGATGGTTAAGTCTTGGGATTAAACTTAGGTAGTTGTACTAAAAGGCATTTGCAAGTGTACTTTGTCTATTTAATATTTACCATTACCAATATTACCATACGTGTCTGTGTACAAAGTACTTTTAGGAGAAAAATAATAATAATATAGTGAGAATTAAGAAGGCAAGTGGAAAAAAAGTCAAGTTTTTAAGAGTTGTGTAAAAAGTTTAAAGTAAAGACCAGTATTTTTTGAATGGGTTTTGAATTCGATGAGTGGTAGGGAAGCTATGAAGAAACGTCTATGCTAAATAATATTGCAATGCAGATGCAGATACATACGCATTGTAATATGAACATGCTTGAAGAAGGGGAGATGAAGTCAAAGAAGCCTCTTCTTCTCCTTCTTCTGCTTTGCTGTAAATTCTCATCTTCATACTTTACTTAACCAACAAGCTATAATATTCGAATGTTCATTTTGCTGGTTTTGAATACAATGAGGTAAAAGGCCTGTGTAAAGCTGGTGGTGGTGCTGGTGCGGTGATATGCAATAAAAATAGGAAACCAACAATGTTTGTATGAATGTGTATATGTAAGTGTATGACGATGATGATGATGATGGTGTGTAGGCACAAGATAATATAGAGAAAATCTGTAGAGTTATTAGAGCTAAGAAGTGAGAAGACGGAAAAAAGGCAAAAGAAGAGGATGACATGGTTGTCTTGAACATATTTTCCTCACATTGTACAAGTAGGACTGACAAAGTCCACACACGCACAAAATAATGCAGGCTTATTCACTACTTGCTGCAGAGCAAATAGACGAAGAGAGCAAAGCTTTCAAGCTTTGTGTGAAACGTGTGTGTCTGTAAAATGGTAATCATACTTTTTTAGTGTTTATGCGTGCTGTGCTGTGGATATCTTAAATCGAGATTGTTGACTTATGATTTTTTCTCTCTCGAAATCTCTAAAGAATTGCTCCCTTCCTTCCTGGTTTTTTGAAAAATGTTCATTCATTCTTGAATGCATTTTATAACTTTTTGTTACAACCAATTTAACAAGTGTTTAAGCAAAAAAATATAATAATAATAAAATAAAATGGTTAGTTTATTTTGTTGAGTTGGCAGCAGAGGCAAACGGATGGAATATTTTTTCTGTGTACTTTTGTGTACTTATATTGAACTGACTGACTACGTGGTGTTCAAAGTGCTTTGATTTCATTTAATATTGAGTTTAATCTTGAACAAAAGAGGAAAACACGTGGAAACGTTTAGGGGCAACATATTTTGGTGTGTGTAGTTCACAAATAAAATATTCAATGACAACAAAAAGGATACATCCTCCTTCAAAAATTAATACATACACCATGTAAATTCACCTACCTTCAACGTATTTTACATGCGATAAAGGTAAATGAATTCATTAAAAAATATACAGATGAATGAGTGAAACAGCACTTGAAATGTTTTTTTATCATCATAATCACCAGCGTTTTGAGAAAATTTGATATTTTGTTCCTTGTTATTTTTTTAAACAATATTCAACGTTTCTAATTTCCATATCACATGTACTATACTTTGTTCAAAAAAAAGAGAAGAGATCACGTTCACTCCACACACGCCATAAAGAGACAAACCGTCATAGACACACCACACACATGGAGCATCAATTAAAGTGAGTGATAGGAAAAGAAAGATAAAATAGGAGATGAACAGGTGAACCACTTTGTTGACATTGTAATAACGGTGATACCAATTGGATAACAATGACATGACATCGACCGCATATGTTGTAGATCTTCTTTTTTTTGAAAAATAATACATGAATACATTGTCTGTTCATTTGATAATCTAATCAAGTTTAATCAAATCGGAGTGATGTGTGTTGTGCAAAAATAGTGTAAACATATTCACCACTCTGTTGTATGTATACGTGCATGACGTGTGCAATAAAATGTCATCTTCGCATCATCATCATTGAACCAAAAAAAGTTCCTTTTTTGCATGCGTTCACCTCTCCCCCTCTCCACTTGACTTGTCCATCAATTTTTCCAAGTCATTCTAAAAAATAATATATGTACATACTATTATGATGACTGTACACTGTACTTGAACTAGTTTAAAAAATGTCTCCGTGCATACCTCCGTAAAAATTCTTGTGTCGTGTCATGTCACATGCATGGAGTCTCTTTGTAGCGGAACTCAAATTCAATAGAAAGTGGTGAATATAAAGGAAAATCTGTTTGAAACAATAAAAAAAAGCTTTCACAGATTTCTTTTGTGTGGAAAAAGTGTAACAAAGCTGAATCTCTATTGAAATTTTATTGCTTCCGTCATCCGTGCAAGTGACATTTTTCTGGATAAGTAATCTGGAACGAGCACGTTTTGTTTTGAACTGTGAACTGTTCATTAATATATTTTTTTTTGGAATCCGAATCATCCACACTATTTCACACTCCACATCTCTCCACAATACAATACATAGCACACACCTTAAAATAATAATAGATGTTGTATGAACGTATAGTGTAATCTTTCCCAGAGAGTTTATCAGTTTCAACTTTGCGTTGTCATTAACAATTTTTATCTCTGAAAAGCTAATGCAAAGTGTGGAGAGTACACAAAGGCTTACGTTTACAAGGTATATACATAAGTAGTAGAAAAGGTTGAGTAAATACAAGTCACAAGTGTGGCAATCATTTGCACAGTTGTTTGGCTGTGGAGTTGTCAAACATATTAATATTGCATTGCATTGTTGCTGTTAACCTCTATCCTCCTCCAAAAAACCTTCCATGACATGACGATTGGCGATATGAAGACAGTCCAGCCATAGTAGTCCACAAGATCATTTTTTTGATTTTGTTAAACACCTATTTGCACTGTAATTTGTATCGTTTCTAATCTTACTTGTTTTTTTTTGCTATTGTTAATTCAATTATTAGTATTGGTAAAAATTTGAGTTCAACATCTTCATTGCCCCTTCCTGTTTTTGTACAGTTTACGTATACGTACGTAACGTTGCACATGTGTTTTTATGTAAACTATTAAAAATTAAACAAGCAAGAAAAGAAGGAAGAATCACAAAATGATTATATTACGATGATGATGTGAAATGTCAAGATAGCTTGTTGTCCAGCGACAGAGAAAAAGCTCCCTGATAATATAAATACGAACTGTTTGACTCAATGAGCATTCATTCCTGATCCTGACTGGTATGTGAAGTGATCTGATCAATTACATATTTAGTATTATAATCGCCTCCACACACTGCCATCATCATCATCATCTCTTCTGCATTGCATTCCAGTACAGTTAGTAGCTTAGCTTAAAACATTAAACATGCAAGCCTTATTATATTAATATTGTCAAGTCAACAACCAAACCAATTCACAGAATAAGAACAAAGACAAGAACTCATTTTGTTTGTGTGTTGTGTATGCAACGGCAACAGCGCAGCAGCAGAAAAAGGATAATAATATTTTTTTTTTCGTTATATCATTTTCACAGTCGTCGTCTGTCGTCTCAATGGATCTAGATGGTTGGCACATGGAACAACATAACAGCACGCTGCTTACTCCACACAATTATTATTATTCAATCAACAAGTGAAAAATTAAAACTAAAAAAAGATAAGCATGTCTGTCTGCCTCTCTGAATAAAACAACATGATTTGTAGTCGTGCTACATGTTGCAACAAACAAACATGATTAAAAAAATATAAGTATCCTTCCAAAAAGGGTTTAATATATTTTTTAAATTGTCGCTACAGTTAAAAGTGAAAATTTAACAGTGTTTCATGATAATAGAGCTGACAAGCATTACGAAATTAACATAAACGGATTAAATAGAGCATTATTTTAAATAGAAAAAAATGTGTCAATCGAGAGAAGACGAAAAAAGAAAAGAAAGAAATGAGTACAATAGCAATACATAGAATTATTATCATAGTTTTGTGATTGTGTATGGTGAACAGTTAATCACGTCCTCGCCGATTTATTTTTATTTCCCAAAAATTTTATTACCAATTGATCCTTGAGAATATAAAGAAGAAGAAAAAAACAGCATTAAAAGAAAAGAATGATGGTTATTGCAACAACAACAGTATCAGCTGAAGAAACTACTAGAAGAAGAATAAGTCAATATAATTATAACCAATATTATTGCAACTACAACAGTGACACAAAAGGCGACTCTGTAGGAGAAATCGTTGAAAATCATATTACACACTACATACGCCGCCGCCAACACTTTTTCTTGCTGATTCACTAAAATAAACAACAAAATATTTTTTTTGCTCAATAATCAAAACAAAAACTGCTGTTTTTTTATTACTTATCGGTTCCTATTTTTTCCCTTTACGTTTAATTAAATATCGTCGTGATCACCATGGCATCGTATTTTTTAAATCACGAAGATTTTTACTCAAACAACACCAGCTATTATTACTGGCCTGCGTTCCTTGCCAGCAGCAGTAACGGCAGCTCTTCAACAACCAATTTAACGGGCGTTTATGACAGTGTCGTGAGCGATGTGGTGGGATCCTTGTCACATGAATACCAAAAATGGATATTTTCCATCACGGGATGCTTACTCGTGGGACTCAGCGGTGTGTTTCCTTTATTAATATTTCCCAATGGGGAGTGCTCCTTTTCCTCCTCCAAGACGGGGGCTAAAGATAAAGCCAATCCGGATTCGATGGGTATGTTCATTTTTAAAAATTAAATACAGTTTCATATTTTTTATTGCGAAATAAGACCTTTGCTATTTTGCCAGCTTTCAATAGGATTTTCTTCTTCTCTGTGCCATTTGCCATCTGCTTCAGAAGCAACAGGTTTTATATTTATTATATGCACATGACATGCTCTAGTGGTAGCAGCATCATCATCATCGTCAGCCTTTCCTCATTTGCTTTGTTTGATGTAATCGCATATTTGAGAAAATTCAGTGAGAATTTTTTCTCCACAGCCGCAACAGCCAAGCCAGTCCTTGAGATATTTTTGTTTTCATGGGACAAGTCAAAGGGCTTTGTCTGTGTCTTATAGTTCAAGCTACTATTTTAACTCTGGAATCTGGGAATACAAAAATAAACACATTATGTGGTACATTATCTGCCATGTCAGTTTCACAAACTCATTTACAACTTTTACAAGTACAAATTCGCATAATTTAAATGAAGGTTTTAAAAAACGTACATATAACTTCATATAAGTATGTATAGGCATCCACATGTGGGAATTAAGTAAGCATTTTTTTTCTAGGCATCATCATTCATCCAATAAAAAAAATTTGCTGCAATTTTTTTTATACATACGCTATTTGGCTTTCAACTATATACGATGATGATAGGAGGCTATGAGAACTAGGAAATATGTATAACGAGCCGGTTGATAATTTCATAGCGAAATACATAATATTATAAGTAAAGTATTGTTATTAGGCATCATTATTACTATTTAAAACTAAACTGATCCTTCTCAATTAGCTGTTGTATTTTTATATCTACCAATCCAGTCAAGAGTCGAGTCGTCGAGTGGTTGTCATCACTTTGTGATCTGTTATCCCGTGAAAATGTCCACATTACAAAATTACACTCTCAGTCAAGTTTAAAATTTCTCTTTTTTTAAATATTCATATTGAATTCAATTGAAGGACACATTATTACGTGTAAGCAGTATGTATTTTTATCATTGAAAAAATGAGACCATTATTTTTTATGCACAAAAGACAGTAAAACATCAAGTTTAATCACGTTTTATTTTTTACTGGTGTCTCAATATACAAAACAAATAATATTTGGCAATAATGAACAGTGCAAAGACTGAATGCATTGAAACTATATGTTCAAAATAAGTGTATTGTGAAATTCGCAGTTGCATCTTCAAACATCAAACAAATAAGTTATTTTTCCATTTGCAAATAAAGCAGATAAAGTACCATGTAGGAGCCCTGCAATCTAGCGATGATGCAAGGCGTCTATAAATCATTTGCTTACATTACATTCATCCAAAACATACAAATAACCAAATATATTTGTTCTTCCGATTACACTATGACACAACGAAATATGTTTGCAAATGGTAGCCAGAGCCGGACATGTACATACATATTTCACGTGAAAAAAAACGCAATTTATTAAAAGTAAAGGAAACAATATGGTCATCATAATTCATAATATCAAATCAAGTGTCAAGGGTAAATAAGGGCTGTCGTATGCCGTTGATTTGATATCCAGAAATGAATGGGCAATGAGCAGTGGTATATGACATTTCATATTTTGTAATAAAAATACAGATAGACGAAATATACACGAAGTAGCAAAACATTGTTGTTTACACAAATTTATGTAGAAACTCGAGAAAATTGACTTGAGACAACATCTCGAGCAAAATGTATCATCGTTTGTCATAATAGTCAAAATGGAAATAGTCATCATCATCAGAGCTATCGCCAACTTTGCATGCGTAAATAAATAGACCTATTTTCAGTCAAGATAACTTACAACACTTATAGCGCATTATGTGGATATATTATAATTCGTAGGAATTATAATAAACTTGGTATTATTTATTATCACTACATTATCATGAACAAGCAGACAAGTACAAAGACTACCGCAAGTGTGCGTAGTTAAGAAAACCCGAGGAAAACATCGTGCTTCCGTTATTACTCATCTTCATTTTGTTTATATGCTATACTTCCATCTTCCAGAATAGCACATATCTCAATTCTCAAAAGAGATTGATAAAAAATAAATGAGTACGTACATATATCATTTATCCAAACTAAATATACTCACAAAACAAATATTGTATATGTACATCATTTACAGATAAGTGGCAAGCTTTATTTGTACAAAAGAACCAAAAAGAGAGATGTTGATGAGAGCAGCAGTTTTTATTTTGACGTTGTTGGCTTATTTTCAAGTTGTTCCAATCAGTCAAGTAAACTGTACAATAACAAACTGATAAACCGGATGTATCAAAGTTTAGGAAAACAAAAAACAGTATGCCTTCATGACATTTATATCGAGGACCCTTACATCTCACAGGTCTAGGAATTCAGAGAAAGCATTTGATTGGATTATTTTCAACATAGCCATATTTTTATTTTTGTACGGCTACTGCTAATTTTGGAGATTTCATCTTATAGTTACAGGCAGACAGACGACTGGACATATTTTAAAGTGGTGATGGTGTTATGTTTAAATATTCCTTAGAGCTTGGGAACATAGAGATGGTAGTATTATGTTAGTTAAGAGAATGACGACCATATCACATGAAAGATGCAAGTCAACACAAAAAAATGTAGCAAGCATGCTTTTCAAGTAGTGTATATGGCACTGCTAATATTCGAATGTCTTATCGATTAACGACATTTGAACCTTTTCTTTTATGATGATGATGAGTGGTTCTTTCTGTTCACTTGTTATGCAGCTTGTTTATCATAAATAGTGCCTTACTATTTATAGGTATAAATATACTTATTTACTTGCATACATGTGTGCATCGCATGTTTCCATTTTCATGATATATATTTGTGTTTTATCATCTTTGTTTAGTCATTCATACAAATACCTAATGCCGAGAGATACAGAACAACAACAAAAGACAAGTGCATCATCATCATCATTATGCCCAGTGGTTATGCTGATGACAGTTTGCTTCCTTTGTTTATCTGAATTTGAGTCCGACTTGAAAATCATGTAAAAGTTTAAACGCAACAAAAGCATCAAGGCATATGATTCTAAAAGAATATTTACAAAAGAAACGAAATAAAAGTTTGATACATAGATTTGTTGGCTGCTTTAAAGGATTATTTTTAGCGCTTTGTTATCTTTTGCATGCGCAATATGTTTGACACTTAACGCAGCCATTTTCACTGTTGCACTCTCTCAGTCGTAGTTTCCTCTCGTATGAGTGCCAAGCCAAGATGGTTGTCATGAAAAAATATCGTATTGCCAGTTGAAATTTAGATAAAATAGGTTCTTAATTTTTTATGAGAGCCTGTAAAAAATGCTCATGGGAAGGTAACATGATGTGCGTATCGTGCAAAATACAAATAATACTGTTATTAGTCATAGAACCATTATTAGCTTCAAACATCTTTATAATACCAGACTTAACTTGAGGTACTTTTTTGAAAGAAGGATTTGTACTGAGCTATTATGATTATTACAAAATGCCAACAACTGTAAAAATTGCAGTTTTTTTTGTGTATACATGATGTGATCACATTTAATGAGGGTGGAAGTCAAGCGTAATATTTTGTACTTGTGAATTTGAGACTTTACTGTAGCACCACCTTGGTAAAGTCACACTGCACATTTTCAATGCAATGAAACCAACCACACATTAAGAACTATATATGTGACTGCTGCGACTAATCTCTGTCTAGTCTTGTCCCATTGACCAACTTTCCAATAAAAATGGGAAAAGAATATCGATCATTTTTTAATACTATTACGGTATGTACTTAAGTGTAATTTACCATACTATAACTTGAGACTGAGAGTACAAAGTCAAAAATAAATTTGGGTACACAAATTTATGGCATGGTTTCAATCAGAGGACGCTTATGTCTTTCTATGCATCAGTTTTGAATGAATTTTTCATTCTTGGGTTTCCATATTATAACTTATATTTATGGAATTTATATTTATTCTTTGGATCTTATATTTATATTTCACACTACTGTTGAACTCAAGTTGAAAAAAAAGTTGTTGCGTCTTAAAACTGAAAAACACAAGAAGTGCATACATGTCTTAATTGTTGTCGGTGCGTTTACTTTATCTTTTACATGTGACGATGATGGTAATGAGTAATGAGCTCTCAGCTCTAAGAAAAAGTCTACCAGGATATACATATGATTGGCCATCCAAATTAATCTGAATGTTATT
>JAQFZG010000049.1:0-61167 GCA_034695465.1 Entomobrya nicoleti
GGGAAGTTGAACCCCCTCGGCATTTTAGGTCATCATCATTCAACAGTGATCATCTAAAAATGCTCCTTTCTTCAACAGCTACTACTACAACAGTTAATAACACAATTTAACTGTTTTGGCTAATAAATGTAGATAAAAGTTGAAGAAGAACGTTGAGAACGTGCCTTTCAACAAAATGTATTTTGAATGAGGCATGAGCTCCCAAATGAGCAGACTTGAAGAGAGAAAACGTAGTACATAAGTACGTGTGCGTATGATGGTGATTATAGGGAGAATAGATGCGATTGTAATAAAAAAAATATTTTAGGGGAAAGTTTTATTTTTAAGAGAAGCCTGTATATAAAATACGTACGTATGATGATGATGTATGTATATATGTGTGTGTGGTAGTGGTTTTTTTTTATTTAAGCCTTAATGGGTATTGTAATGAGGGGGCTCCTTATTCATGAAGCTTTTAATATTTCATTGGCGATGATTAAATGCTGCTCATTCACCACCAACCAAACTAACTTTGCTGCAATGTTCCCTGCAGCACTAAAGTACGTACATAAGTAGTAGAAAACTCACCACAAAACTTTTTTATTTTGTTGAGGATGATGACGAGGAGGATGTGATGTGATGATGATGACGATGTTTTTCTTCTTGCATACATTGTAGTAGTAGTACTTGTACTTGCTCTGCACATAAAGAGCTTTGTGTGGTGATTTTAATTAGTTTCAAGAGCCATTTACAATTTTGTAGTAGTATGTCGTGTTGTTGTTGGAGGAGAAGAAGAAGAAGGAGGGAGAAAGAAAAAAAAGTTTTTATTTTCTGCAGAGAAAAGAAACAAGTTTTGTAATGTGTGTTGTATGTAGAGTGGGGGATGATGGTGATGATGATGATGTGGATTGTGGATTGGAGTAGGGAAAATATTAGAATGGAATATACATACATATGTATATGTATTTGACTTGGTTGGGTTTGCTTGTCTTGTGCGTGTGGTGCGTGATATAAAATGCGTAATGTTGTGACTGCATCTGGTGTGCAGGTCTATAAAAAATACAGGAAATGCTGCCGCTGCTACTTACTGCTCCTTGTGTACAGTAGCATAAACCTCCCAAAAATGAAATAATGTATTAAATTCATTCATTCATTTTGTTCAGATTGAGATGGAGGAGAATATATATGGCTGTGTTTGGAAATAAAAGACAAAAGGTTAAGAAATAAAAATAATAAAATGGTTTTTGTGTGACTTGGCTTTGGTTTTTGGGAGAAAAGAAAATTGATTTTGTTTGAATGTAAAAAGGTTATATATGTAGATAGATAGCAGCACAAACAAGCACAGCGGTTTTGAGTCATGCTGGCAGGGTAACTAAACGAGTTATAGGTTAACATGTGGTCTTTATGGTTTTGATGAGGAAAATTCATGCATACATGTGTGTATAAATAATTTATACAGTATAGTCTATTCATGCAGAGGAGACTATTTTCTGGCAAACAGCTAAGGAAAGAAAGAAAGTGGAGAAAAAAAATGGATACAGATTGGTGGATATTATGATAAAATATTACTCGACTTAGGATTGTATGGGGCTCTCAGAAAAAAACATTACACATTACATGGAAAATTAAAATGGCTCATTATTTTTTCGATTATTAATGGTTGAATGAGGCACATTATATGTATCGTTGTATGAATGTAGGCGACGAAGAGAAAACACGGTTCAAAAAAAAAATCTGTTTTTTAATTTTGCAAAATGGAAAATGACTCGAAGCAAAAGTGTTATCAGATAGGCATATGCAAACATTGACAAAAAGGAATAATCTCTTTTTGGGAAAAGGTAGGTTTTGTAATTTTTGTTTTGCGAATTGACGTGCTGACGTCAGTCGTGTAGTTTTTTCATGTGGAATTATAATTTGAGTGTTACCACACACACAAACATGAGTGGAATAAGTAAGTAGAGTTTTTTTTTTGTATGTTCATTTCGAAATAATTGTCACCACGATCATTATCAAAAGTTTTCATCATCAAGCTCCTCTCGTCCATCCCACTCTCCACAAAATAAGTCTATAGAAAAAATATTTATTTAAATGTTAATCGAGCCCTTGCAGAGGCAGGAGGAGAAGCAGAGCAATGTAAATATTTATGGATGAGAGCTTTGTGAGAGAAATGTAAATACTTTCTGCGGAGGAGTGAACATGGATGTTACATTGAAAATTTGAAATGATCTGTTTGTACAAGAGGAACAGTATACACAGTAGACTTAATCCTTGTGCACATAATATACAAGCACATATATATATAGACAGCCACTCAACAGCCTTTTCATCCGTAAACATCGATCCTAAATTGTAAAACGCACATTCCATCTCATCACATCATCTCACATGAATATTTTATTTGGGACGACGAAGCTCTCTGCTCTTCTGTTTTTTTCTGATAGCTTCCTGTCCTGTCCTGCCACTTGCCAAGTGAGCGCAATCAATGCGAGAATGATGATTATGATGACGATGTGATGTGGGATATGGGATGATTGTGTTCAGTGTTGGTGACTGGAAAATACGGTGGCTGGGCTGATCTGATGAAATAAATGAGGATAACGAGCATACATACATAAAATACATTGAAGGGGAGTTTTTGATGATCATGTCGTCAATTGACAGTAAACATACATGCATGACGATGATGAGATAAATGGGTATAGATTAACACTGACGCTATGAAGCTACTCATCATCATAAATTACTATACAGACTTTGATGAGAAAGAAAATGATGAGCATCGTCTTCATTTACTTTCAGTCTATTTTGTTTGTTGGTTGTGAATATGCATAATTTCTGAACATTTTGGGTAGGATGATGAAGAAGTAGATGCATGTCAGAATATTTTATTATTATGCAACACATTTCCTCAAAGGACTTGTGCTTTAAACTTTTGTAGAAGATGAGAAATAATTGACTATGCTTGGCTTAGCGAGAGAGTCAGAGATGCACTCTTGAAATCCCACGAGCGAATGAAGGGAAGTGAACTCTAAGCGGGATGCAGGGGAGAAGGCGATTATGATGATGATGATGACGATGAAAAGATGATTAAAACTAGTTATTAGTATGCTTGTAGCAAAGCATAGCAAAGCTCTTGTACATAATAATAAAAAATGTTGATGAATTGTTGGTTGTAGTTATAGGTATACTGTGAGGTAAACTAATAGACTATTATTTTCCTTTTTTCTCTTTACAGAGCCGGAAGACACGGTAACCTTTTCCGGAAATGGGTCTTTCACCGATTTCTTTCGGATATTCGTGCGGGATGGCAAGAACATTTTGGTGGGGGCCAGGTATGTGCAATCAAATACACTTGTCTTTTAGCATTTTGATCAGCCATCCACAAAGAAAATTACCGATTAAGCTCATGTCTCAAACAAGCGGGGTTGAGGATGATGATCATGATCATCATCAGATCATCTCATCAAACAAGATTTAAGACTAGAGACCACATGCCGGAGTTAGAGAGACAGAGTGGGCGAGAGATATAGAAAAAAAAGTTATGGGTTTATTGCTGTTGTTTCGGAGAAGTAAACAAAGAGCAAAGTAATCAATTTGGGTGGACAGTGGTCATTGTGAGAATTAGGAGAGTCCAAGTTTGTGTTTGTTGTCCCGTATAATAATAATGGGAAGTAATCTAATTGTGGTCTTTGGACAAAGTGAGTGGACAAAATGAGGAAAATAGATAGAAACACAGATTTTACCCAAATAGTTTTGCGGAGAAAGCGGACAAGACAAGAAGAGAAAAAAAAAGTTTCCTGTTAACAAGCTCAATAGAGTTTGTTTTCCGGGGAAAAAATAAACAAGGTTTAGTGGATGGAATGGGAAATAGCCGGGTTCGTAGAATGTGGGGAGGGAAGCAAGGCAGTCTAGTCAAGTCAGTGATTTGTTGGATGGCTGATAGTTATCAGTTGATTGGACTGTTGTACGGCTAAAAATGCACTTAAAATGTTACCTAACTTGTTTTTTTTTTCTATTTTTTCCTGGGCTCATTACCACTTGACTCTTCTCAACAATACAGGAATGCTGTTTACAATCTGACCGCAGCTGGACTTAAACTCAATACGGTAAGAAATTAAACATAATTTATAAAAGTAGCGGATGGTATGGAATTTTGTTTTAATTTTTAAAATGCCACAACAAAAAATTTCTGACGGACCGACAGAAAAACTTGATGTTTCTAAAAAGATGCAACATATGGTTCTCAGTTAGTTTGGTAATAAAAGAGATGCTTTCTATTAAATTGTGTACACAAAGTGTGTGTGCTGTGCGCAATGAAGAACATGGGTCTACAGACAAATTAATGGGTTAAGAGAGAAAAATGTCATCAAGTAGAGTTTTCATGTAAGTACACCTATCTCGCTCTAACTATCTACAATCTACCTCACCCTGAAAAATTGCAACAAGAGAAAATGGAAAATGCAGAGAAAGAAAAAAAGATAAAAAGAAGATTTCCTTTGAACTCTTTTCCTTTTTTTGTTGAGCGAGAGAGAGAATGCACACGAGGAGAAGGGTAAGGAATGGAATGGAAGACAGAAATAAAATGTCTTTCTCTTCTTCTTTTTCCTAAGAAAAACGACTGCAAAAGATTTCTGCATGACTTTCATTTTATTTTCGGTGTATGTCTATTTGAATGGCTGTGACCCTGACTATTTCTCTGCAGAAAAAAAATTGCTTTGAACTTTCCCTTCTTTTTTTAGTTGAAAGTTACCTGTTTCTTTTTCCCAGAAATTGCAATTGGTAGTAAAAGAGAAGAGAGGTGTAGTTGGGGGGAAAGGGTAAGAGAATAGATGGATAGAGGAATAATATGTTTCATTGAACAGAAATTACTCGTTGTGTGTTCTTTGCATGCATTACTTTTAAATGTAATGTTGAATGTTAGACAAGTTATTTGAGTGCCTTGCTCAAAAGACAAGGAAAAATGGGTTTCACATGACTATGTCTTAAGGTTGTGCCGTAGCAGCTGCTTTTCTAAAGTAAAAGATATTTTTTTCCTTAGATTCTCTGAAAGTTTTCTGGGGAAAGGGGAAAAAATAAATGAATGGATAGATGGGAATGTTGTCAATGGCCAGGGCTGGGTAAAAAAAGAGAGAAGGAGAGAGTACCTTGGCTGCTGCTGAGAATAAAATGTACTTTATTACGGCTCCTTGAATTTATACGAGTGGAGTATCTATATAATTTTTTATTCTTTCTTGAATGTGTGGAATAATAATAATAAAAGGTGGAGAAAGAAAGGTTGCTGTTGAGAGTGGAGTGAAGTGAGGTTTTCCTGTTCCGCCAAGCCAAACCAAGTCTCACCGACAAAAACTATGCCTTTCTTGATATTTTGATCACGATTGTGGAGGAAGGAGAGGAAAAAAGAGAAGGAAGAGCTAGATGGCTGTGTGTTTGGAGCTCTCCCTGAAGACTAGATTCACATTGCACCAGTTGTAAAAAAGAGAATTGCGTCATTTGGGCAAGGAAAATGTGATGATGTGGAGATGTGGAGAGTTGAGGCATAGCATAGGCAAGGCACATGATCAAGACCCCATTTTTCCTTACTGCAGAAAGAAGAGTATGTATAGTAGTGACTTGACTTGAAGAGGAGACCAAGACAATTGAGAATTGAACCACACTCTCAAACTCTCTCTCTCTCTCTGTCAACTCAACTGTTAGATGACGATAATGTACAATAAAAAATAATAATAGGTATAAAAAGAAAAAAAGAATGTGTGAGAGAGAGAGAGCGATTGAGATTGAGAAAAAGGAGAGAAGAGAAAGAAAATGTAATTTGTCAAGTGGACAGGGAAAGAGACAAATCGGTTCCTGAGACAGTACAGTGCAGTGCCCCTGACACCACTGCTTTGTTAAAGTGTAGCAATCGTAATGATGAAATTGTCAAGAAAAAAGTTGTGGCATTTTGGGAATTATTATTTTTTGGACAGCACAGCAGAATACAACAGCAGCTTATTAATATATGAAGAATGATGACAGTGATGAAAAAGTTGTGGTTTTGATTTTTGGAAAAATAAAATATTTTTCTCTTTCTGTTATGTGTAGAAATTGGAATGGTACTCGGATGAAGATGACGTTCAAATGTGCATCACAAAAGGAAAGGAGCCGGTAAGAAAACAAAAAAAAATATTTGTCAAGAATCTTTTATTTTTTCAAGCGGAAAAGTTTGGGTTTCTAAATTAAATTATTATTTTTTTGTGTGTGTTCAGGAGAACTGCCAAAACTACATCCGCATTTTGAGTGTGGTGTCCCCCGGAAAGATACTCGTGTGCGGTACTAACGCGTACAAGCCCCGCTGTCGCTACTACCATTTAAGTGCCAATGGTCAACATTACACGCAAACGGGGGCGGAGAAAAGTGGTCAGGGCATTTGCCCTTATGACCCAAAACATAATAGTACCTCTACAATTGTCGGTAAGCATATTTTTTTCAGATACCTCCCCCGCAATATTGTTTGAATCATTATCATTAGCATTCTATTCTAGTTCTCTGGTAGTTGTGTATGTATTATGGATTTTTAAACGAGTTGAGTATCAAGTGAGGAGTCATTTAGAAGTCAAAATGTCAAGTCATCTTCATGATATCACATCTCACTTTGCGAAATGATACGCAGAGGGTAACGCGGTAGCAGGAGGAGCAGAACAAGTAAACGATTTAATATTACGACTGACTTGACTCTTTTGGCTATTATGTAGTCAGTAAGGTCGTGTCGGTGTCTGTGTCGCACACTTTGCACGATTGCTTTGCTTCTCTTCTATAATGACATGTTTGCAAGAAATGAAGAGAGAGAGATCTTCAAGATGATGATGATGAGAGAGATCATAACAGTAATATGGCTAGTGTCATTGGCTCATGTAGTCTAGCAAGCAGTCAGGGCTTGAATACTTTTCTTTTTTGCTGCTGGCGTGTGAACACAGATGAAGAACAAAATGATAATGTGTTGTGATCTTATGATGATGATTATGATGATATGGTAAAATGTTGTGTGCTTTCTCTTTGTATGTATGTATGTATGATATGATGATGATAATTCCATTCAAGAAAAATGTTTTCTTCATATTTTTTTGTGCAGAGGGAGATGTGTACGCGGGCACAGTTGCCGACTTTACCGAAGTGGATCCCCTGATTCACCGATGGGACTCTTTGAGAACGACCCAGTATGATCTCAAGTATCTCAATGGTAAGCTAATGCTCCTCTGCTTGAAGTACTAGCCTACCCCTTGTTTCCCACTTTCCACTGAAATTATGCTCGTTAAAAAATAGAAAGGAAGCAGTTTGTGTGCTGCTGCTTATTACTGATGCTGGTTGGCTCATTGGCTGATGCTGATATGATGCTGCTGCTGTGTACATTTTTATTTTTCTACACACTTTTGTGTCTGTGGAAGGATCCAAAGTAAAGTGGTGGTGGTGGTGGTAATGGAGTGGGAGTGTCTGCTGCTTTCTTTCTTTCTCTCTTTTTAGTCGTTTTATAATGAAAGGAAAAGAAGAAGAGAAGAGAGATCCATTTAGCCCACTATCTTTGTACGCCATCGTCGTATCGTCATCATCAGCGTCATTTCCAGACCAAAACCAAGAGAATAGCAGAGAGCAGCATTTTATTTTTTCGGGTTTTGGGGAAGGAAATGAAATGATGAGACTGAAAAATAAATGGAGAGAAAACAGAAAGAATAGCAGCAGCATTTGAGCATGATGAGCCTACTATCTCTAAAAAGCACAAGACATTTACACTGAACACTTTACAAACTGGTGGCATGTTTTCCTTTTTTTGTGTGTATTTTTAGCTCCAAACTTTGTGAGCTCTATGCAATACGAGGACTTTGTCTTTTTCTACTTTCGAGAGACGAGTGAAGAGTACACCAATTGTGGAAAGGTAAGGAGAATAAAAAATGAGAGAGAAAAAGAAAGAAGTTTTTTTTATGTTTTTTTTCTGTGGGGATGATGATGATGATGAGGAGAGGAGCACAAATTAAGTGTGTGCACAATAGTAATAATACCCGGACCGGGTACTAGATAGAATGTAGGATATTATTCTTTA
Source organism: Entomobrya nicoleti (assembly GCA_034695465.1). Classification (NCBI taxonomy): domain Eukaryota; kingdom Metazoa; phylum Arthropoda; class Collembola; order Entomobryomorpha; family Entomobryidae; genus Entomobrya; species Entomobrya nicoleti. The sequence goes on from JAQFZG010000049.1 coordinate 8,048, forward strand.
CCTTTTGTATTGTATCAACCACCCTCAAGGAAGGGAAAAAGTCTTATCGACCTTTTACAACAGATTTGATGAGGAAAAAAAGAAAAAAAGACAGACAAAAGCTTGTAATAATATAAGTTTATGGAGTATGTTTGCTTGTTGTACGACAATGATGGGACTCACTTAAATGTTTTATTTTTCTGTGGCCTGGCCTGGCCGAAAGGTAACTTTAGTTTTCTTTTGCAAGAGTTGTTATAATGGAGAGTCTTGTTGAATGGGTGAAATGTAACAAGAGAAAGATAGATGGATGGAGAGAAAGACTTGACCAACGAGAGAATAAAAGAGAAAGAATAAAAATGGAGAAATAAAAGAGAGGAAGATGGGAAGTTTTTAATAATTGGGGCTTTGATAAGAAACCACTTCATTTATTATAATAGCCTGTTATTTTGGGGAATAATAAGTGTGGGTGGGTGGGTGTATTTTTTGGTTGGTAAAGGCTGTGCATTTAGATTGCTTTGTTAGGAAAATAGTTTACCAAAATTAATTTATTTGGGGTACAATTATTTTTTTGTGAATAGGCAATCTATAGTCGAGTAGGTCGCGTCTGTAAAGGTGACAGAGGTTTTCCTCGTGGCAGTTCGCGCAACCGATGGACAACCTTTTTCAAATCTCGGCTCAACTGTTCAATCCCTGGAGAGTTCCCATTCTACTTTAATGAAATACGTAAGTCTAGTCAAATAATAAATACATGTAGAGATACAAAAAAAAAGATTAAAAGATTTTTTTCTAGCTTACACATATTTTATTTTTTGGGGAATTTTGTAGAGTCGACAAGTGTGATGCTTCCAGTTTCGCAGCTTGGAAATGAGGTGGTCTATGGAGTATTCACCACCGGAACAAATAGCATCACAGGGTCGGCAGTGTGCGCCTTTAAAATGCGAGATATTCTCGACGTGTTTGACGGGAGGTTCAAAGCGCAACAAAGTGCCAACATGCACTGGCTTCCAGTTCCACCCGAAAAGGTAAACACAGTAGCGGTTTAATTTTTAATTAAACGTAGAAGCCTATAGTGGATTATTAACGAACTGTTTTTTTTTCGTGTGCAGGTGCCTGAACCCAGACCAGGACTATGTGTTAACGACTCAACGACGCTGCCCGATCAATACTACATTTTCGTCGGGGGACATACTTTGATGGATGAAACTGTACAGCCGATACTTGGCCGCCCGGTACTAACCCAGGCATCGGAATCCCACCGACTGACAACCATTGCGGTTCACACCAATGCTACCACACCCGACGGACAATCATACGATGTTTTGTTCATGGGCACAGGTCAGTGCAGTGTACAATACACTCAATAATTTTCCCTGAACATTTATCAAACTGAAAGCTCCCGCAGAGCTTTTTGACAGAAGAGGAAAATAAATAAATTCTCGAAGGATTAGAGAGAGTGAGAGAGAGGTATTGAAGCAATTGTTTTATTTTTTTGGTAGATGATGGGAAAGTGCTGAGCATGGTGAATGTGGGCCGGGACACGGTGAAAACGGTGTTGACGTGGGAGATGCAAGTGTTCAGGACTCCGGTGCGTGAGATGCTCTTCCTGGGTGGCAGTCCCCCGAAACTGTTGGTTGGCTCTGATACGAGTCTGAAATTAATGAATGTTCGTCAGTGCTTTACCGCTAGCATCAAGTCGTGCAGGTATGAAAAAGGAAGCTTTAACCCTTTTCATTAGTCTAATGGATGGGATTTAATCTTTAAGAAAGAAAGTTAATCTATATGTGTGTGTATTTATTTTTTGCTTGGTTTAGTGACTGTGTTTCGCTGCAAAGTCCGTACTGTGCTTGGCACAAAAGAGAAAGCAAATGTGTGACAATTCCCCTGGACAGACCCATTTCCCGACGAGATTATATCCAGAACGTGAGCTCTGGAAATCATAGCGATTGTCCAAAGCTGTCAAACAGCTTGATTTCCAATTTAATTCCTTCGGAGCAACACAAGAGCACTTCGTCTCAGGGCAAGAGCTCTGGAGGAGATTCCGGAGCGTCTGGCAGCCAAACTATTAACATTTTGTCAGACAATGGGCAAGGGAATAAGGAGGAGGTGAACGACGTGAGTGTGGTGGTGGGTCCGAGAAGGGAGTCGTACACGGCGGAAACTCTGTCGATTGCGGTGGGGGTGGGATGTGTGCTGGCCGTCCTCTTGGGATTCATTGCTGGGTGGGGATGTGCGAAAAGGTGTAGGAAGGAACATGACAACATCCCTTACCCCGATACGGACTATGAGTACTTTGAGCAGAGACATAATTTGAACATTAACACGTAAGAAAAAAGTTAATTTTATTTTGACGTTGGAAATAATTTGGTAGAAATGGGAATTTAAAATGAGAATGTTATGATATGTGTGGATTAGAAGATTGGTTGGGGAGGGGAAAGAGGAAGCTACCTACGCCGAGCCCGTTTTGGACGGCAAGAATAACTGCAATAATCCGAGCATGTTGCCTCAGGTGAATCATCATCAGCCGGAGCATCAGGAAACTACCATGTTCCACTTTGCGCAACCTTATACCAGAGATTTGTACAGGTGAATAAAAAATATATGCTAAGCAGCTTTATAGAGATGAAGTTGTCATTTATTTTGAAATTTAATTAAACTAATTGAATCTGGAATGGTGGTTTTTTTCTGTAGATTTGAGGGAGATTTAAATTCTCGTGGGAGACCTGATGCCTTCGGAAGCGTAAGACCAGGTGGTCCAGGAGGTGGAGTTCCAGGTGGAGGTCTCCATTTAGACGGATTTGGAACTGCTCACCGACTGCCCCAAGGGGTTCCCAAGCCTAATATACCGTTAAATGATGGTTACGGTACTGCTAGATCTGTGAAGAAGGTTTATCTCTGATTTTAACATGTTTACTGTCGTGTTTTCTGAGACGGTGAAAAGAGGATTTTTTAAAAAGAAAATGAATGGAAGCAGCCAGTCAAGTCAAAGTCAATCGTCATCAGTTCCTCAATATAAAATTCCCTCCCTCCCAACTCCCAAAAAGTACATGCATTTTCTCCCTCCAAGTATCCTCCAAAAAATAATCTACTTATCTTATCAGCACCAGAAAGAAGATTACTGTCATCTTATCTTCAAGTCACACGTCTAAACGCGTCTAGTACGTCTACATCTTTTTTCGTCACGTTAAAAAATAATTGAAATGACAGCACCAAAAAAATAATGAGTAAACCAACACTGACTGTTTACTATTCCTTCATTCATTAAACAAAATAATTACTATTAGTAAAAGTAAATTTAAAGGATCACATTTAAAAGAAACTAAATGATTCACAAAAAAACATGTTGATTTGTACTACTCTCCTTTTTAAGAAAAGACTGAAAAATAATTATGGAAAGTGGGAAGCAGAGATATGAAAAAATAATAATCATAAAAATCTCACGATGACAAGAGAGCATCAAAAAAAGCATAAAATGCCGTAATCCCACCTTCAGAAATTATGCTCTTAAAAACCTTAAAAAATGATCGATAATCTGATAAATTATCATTGAAATCTCACGACAGAAGAGCAGCAAATAAACATAAAAAACTCCTGTGCAATTTTTCAATGACTGTTTACGAAAAAAATCATCAAAAGCATTTATATAATAACTAATTATTTAAAAAATATATAAAACTTCTTGACTCACTATTTTAGTTTAGTTGGCTAGTTAGGTCACTAGATGATTCAAGTATTTATTTACAACGTGTACATAACTAAAATAATTAAGGGTTATCTTAACTTGGTACATAAATGTTGAGTTTTCAGGCAAACGGCAATAGACAGCCAAACAAATGAAAACAAGTTTAATGTAAATAAACATTAAAAATCGTATGAATGACATGATGACAAAATATTTAAGTACGTTTATACTTCATACGGATATTTAAGAAAAAAATGCAATTTTAAGGATAATCGTGTTATCAGCGTCATAAAACCGTGGGCGAGCAGATAGTCGTCGGACTGTAAATTAATAATTAATTAATTACGATTAATTAAACCAAAGACCTAAATGATAAGAACACGACACACGATCGACGAGATTCGTTTTTTCTTCGGTTTATTTCGGCAGATATAAGCTAAGCGTGTACAGTAAATTGTAAAATATGATTCATCGCCAGTAAATAAAGTCAGTTGATTAATTAATTACTATTTAAATAATTGGAGGCTTAGGTAATTAAGAAAGGATTTACCTACGTTGTTGTTGAATCGGAGTTTTTGATGAATTAAATGAAAAATTGCAATAAAACGTCGTGGGTATCATCATAGAAGTTGCCTTTCCCTTGTTCGTTTTTACTACAAACAAGAAGTACACACACACAACAAAATAATTAGCTAACTACAACTAATTAAAAGATCACAAAGTATAAATATAGTTTTGATGATTTTAGAAAGTACACAGATCTTAGGAATAATGTAGGTAGCTTTGAAATTGAAAACAGTTTAAATTTCTCTTTTTATGCAGTTTAAATTTACATAAATATATATGTATTGTGCAACTAAAATAGAGCTAATCTATCTTTTTTATAGAATCGCCGATAAAGTTTTTTGACCGACGACTGTTTTTTCTAGAATAAATTTGTAAATTACAACGAGGCGAGGAGTATGTGTGTAAAATGATAGTATATTCAGTGCCGATACACAATATGTACTTGCTAAATTAGCTGATTGGTACGATGAAACTTAATTAAATTTGAGTTAAATATAAGAAAAAAGGCAAAACTCAACAATGAATTAAGCTCTCTTTTCTCTCTCAAATCAAGTTGTGTTTAAAACGAACGCTACATTGAATACACAACGCTAATTAATTTACTAATTACGGTTGGTTAATTAATTATCTAATAAAAAACGATACACATCAAAGTTTTTCCTATTCTAGTCCATGTTATTCAAGAAATGTAGCTAGTTGCGCATAACGAAATAAAGTTTTAAAAGTTCAACATTGTTAATTACTTAATTATATTAACAAAGAATCTTCACCATAAATGTCACGTACTTTGTATATAAATTGTACAAATTTTGTAAAAAAAATATATATAATATATAATTATATATGTAAAATGTATATGTATCCAACATGTATAAATAGTAAAGTAGAAACTGCATTTATTTTCTAAATATATACTATGAAGAGTATATAATGTGTAAATTAAATAATACTTTGGTTTCTTCCTAGCTCAGTAGTTTTTAAGTTTGTAAATTACTTTTGTAATTTAATTGTTTTTATATGTATCTTTATATATTTTAAAGTTGTTTTCTATCTTACCAGCTAGCCAAAATATCAAAGACTTTTTCTACAGACTTTGCGTTTTTTATATTAAAAGTAATTTTTAATATGTATGTATTGTATGATGTAATTTTCTTAATTGCGCACCTATTTTAAACCCTTGTTATTCGTAAACGTTTAGTTATCCTGCTGTGATAGCATCTCTATTATGTTTGAATAGAAAAAAACTTCTTACTAGATAATCAGTTAAAAAAACTGAAGTAGTTTTAAGAAATTGAAAAAGACATGCTAAAAAAATTCTAAATGATTTGCACAGTTTTACAGGCAGACATACACCCAATAAGTATCTCTAGTTTTACTTAGATTGTACATATAGCTGTTATGTAAGTTGTTAAGCATTTAAATAATTTAAGGCATTTAAAAATTGAAATGTTATTTGGGTTGGTTATTTTTTCTTCATGGACTTGTTTGAAATTTAAAACAATGAAAAGCATTGGTTCAAATTGAATAGTAAAAAAATGAATCGAAATTTAAGAGAAATGGATAATATTTGGAAAAGGGCCAAAAATACTCATTTAGTTTTAAATTTTTTAAATTGTTGGGGTTAGGAAAAGGATTTTCTAATAATTTTTAGAAATGGGAATGAACTTAAAAAATGTCGCACCACTTTTGTGTTCCTGCAACGAACAAACTCATTTACTTCAAAATCAATGCAAATAATTTTAATTTTAAATTAAAGCTTACATAGATGATGCTAATTAAATTAATTACAGAGCACGAACGAAGAGGAAAAAAAATTGCATTTAAAAAAGAAACCAGAGCGATACGTATTTGAAAACTCTAGTGTGCTTTTTTTATCTTAACTAATCATGATTATTGTATAGCAATTCATTATCAAAAATACTGCTTTTCCGTCTATCGCGCCCGCGTTTTTACAAAACAAAGAAAAATAACTATTTTTAAGGGTTTGAGCGTAGTTTTGAGTTTAGCAAGTCTGTAAAATATTAATTGGATTGGATTGATATACTACGCAAGCAAAGAATTAATTCATTAGCAAAACAAAAAAATAAAATCAGGGACACCAGCTTTGTTTCGGAAAAATGCACGCAAAAAAAATGAGCAGCATTTTAAATTTTAAAAAAATAATCACTTACCAAAAATATTATACGTATGTAAAATGTGACGATGAACAAAAATAAATAAATCAATAATTTTTTCATGACAGCCTCTCTCTTTAAAGCACTATTAAATTTAACTAACTAAAATGCTTATCACCACAGAAATAAAAAGAATACTTTAGAATATTTTAAATTTTCCTAAAAAAAATCCTGTTAAAAATATTCTCTAATAGAATAACAATCTGATATTATTTCACGACGTTTATCAGTCTCCCACTTTTAAGAGGTAATTTTAATTAGTAAGTTGTTAAGGGTAAACTAAATATAATTGTTGATTAAGTTACTATGTAAGCGTACTGCGTGCAAACTTACAAGAGACAAGAGAAAAAATAATAAATCGTTGTCGTCGAGTAAATAAACTGTAAAAGATATTTAATTAAAGATAAAAACTTGTGTACTGTGCGTATAAATGTGCCGATGATATAAATACATATATCCATAAAAAATGATGAATCCTACATAAAAGGCTTTAGTAAAAATGATACATGAAAAAAAAATTATTATTTACTAAAATTTTTTGGAAAAAAACTACAACAATATAAACATACACATATGTTGAAACAATAAATATCGATTTATTTCATATGTAAATCAGTTATGTAATTTGCACACTGCATTTTATTTATTTAATGACTGGGCTAACACGAGAAAGAAAACGTAAGGCGAATTCTTTTTAAAACTTATTTTTGATTAGCTGACAACTCCATAGGCAAAAAATGATTAACCATGTTTATTATCCAACTTGGGTCCGGACTTCCTTCGGTGAAGTCCTTGAAAAAACGGTAGTTGCAGATCATCACGTTGTATTTGTTACGCTCGTCTTGCGCAAACTCTTGGAAGTTAAAGGTGCCTCCGACTTCACCCTGCTTGTATTTTTCGGCGAGGCCACGGAGAACGTGGAGGGATACTGTGATTTCCACGTGACGGGTTTGGGGAGGGGGCTTAACACCTTCAGGGTAATCTTCTGTGGACAAAATTGAAGGCTTTTAAAATCATTTTCGTTTTAAATAAATGAATCATAAACTATATGCATAGAGGTAATACCTTTGGGCACTTCATCCGGAATTATTATTCCGATTTGGTAAGGAAACGCGAAAAAAATATCCTCCACTGCGACGCGGAGAAGTTGTTGTTGAAAAACTGTAAACTTTGATAAGGACTCGCGAATTTGTGCTAAAGCTGTGGGATCAACGAGACCTTCCAAATCATCAAGTTTTCCTTCCGAAAGCTTATTAGCGACGACAACAACCGCCTAAATAAAACAAAAACAATTAGCTCACTAGTTTTAATCAAATAATGGTTAAATTATATTGCTAAAAGTCGAGCTGCACTGTTACCTCTTTCGCTCCCAGAATAAAGTCATTCATTGAAAATTCATTATCGAAATATGGCTTGATGATAAATGTGATAAAGAACCAATTGCGAATGGCGTTCATGAACCGAGGCCACACTATTGGGGGAAAGGTCATGAGTGGAGGGAGAGACTGTTCCCGTCTTTCAACATTCCCGTCATTACCTCCTGAGTGAATCAGTCTTGTTGAACAGGCTGGTGTTGAGGTGGTGGTGTACAAATATTGATTAGCTAACAGTTTTAATAAAGGCTTCCGCTGCTGCTGCTGTTGTTGTTGTCCAATATTAAAAATTTGTGACGAGCAGGAGTACAGTGATAAATTTCTGCTACTGGCATTTGCCCCGTTAATACCTTGGCGTAAGAATAGTAGACTAGTAGGCACCGAGGTCATTGCGGGCCGGACCATCATGATTTTGCGAAGAATCGCCACGTTTGTTGGGAAGAAAGTCATGGAAGGTCATTAATTTTACAGTGCTTCGGTAGCTCAGGTTAGAAGAAATATAGCTGTTGGATAACATAAAAGGCCATTTAAATTATGAATTGACTCAATAAATTTTATTGTCAATTTAATCAGTAACTATGCACTTTACAAAAACATACCGAAAACTTAGTTGTTAGTAGACCACTTCCACTGTGTTGCTTCCCAAAATGATTGACAAATCGAATGATAAACTGATGTCCAATAACTAATGTTATCTAATCACTGGATAGAGCACACATTCTTGCAACTTAATTAAGTATTAACTAACTATTGACTCCAAAGGTCCGAGGAATAATAGTGAACGAAGGAGCTTGTTGACTTCATGTTTTGAAGCTGCAGCTGTTGTGCGTAAACATTACTTTCAACAACAATATCAACTTATCAACTCGAAAATATTTTGTAAATTTGTGCCACGTTACCCCTATTAGTAACCGCGAAGAGCTTCTCATCTAATACATTCAAGTGTACAGCTTTGCTGTGCTATTCCTGTTTATTCTTGTGCAGTGTTTTCATGTTTGCGTTTGAAGGAAATGAGCGAGCACTTGTTTTTAGTTTTTGTCTAACATTAACTTCGAACATGCTAACTTTCTAGTTATAATAATTTTAATTTTACTGCGATTTAAATTTTGGAGAGCATTGGAATTAAGTTGAGTCAGTGACTGCCCCTGCAAAGGGATTTTTAATGTAGAATGGTTAACGTCACAAAAGGCGTTTTGATCGAATGGTAAGAATGGTGGATTTTTTTGTAAAAATATTGGTTCTTAGTTTTAATGGTAGTAGTGCGTGTCCATCGAACGGGTTTGAGTTAATTGTGATTAAAAATTTAATTAGTTTAATTATTAATTTTTCAGTGACCCTCCTATGAAGCAGTTCCTTCTTCACTTGGATGAACGAGAAGCCCTTGGTCGTAAATTTGTGTTGAATGATCTAGACGAAACTCACGTATTTGTGTCCTCCGACATAATCAAAGTACTTCAGGATAAAATTGATGAACTCTTGGACAAGATCAGCGTTCCAGTTCACGAATAAATCACATCTTCTCTACTTACGAAGCTGTCACGAAGAAGAATACCTACCTAGTTTAGCAAATAATTAAGAAAAATCATCATGTCAACAATGAGGGAGCACCGAACGACAAGCAGCGCCAGGGTCCTTGATCAAGCTGCTCGCTATCGAAGGCAGAAGAAGGCGCTTGAGGCCCTGGAGCAGGATAACTTCCATGATGAGCCCCATGCCGATCTAGTGATGAGCAAGAAGGTACCCAAGTTCCAGGAGTCAAATGAGCACAAGGGTCCTGCCACTAAAAAGAAGAAACAACGCTCCGCGGAATATTACAAACTGAAGTAAGTCAAACCAACTCATTTCGAAGATTTAAGATAACATCTTATCATGAAGAATTAAGTTCTACATATATATTTTGTACTTGTGTAGATTTCGTAAAGCAATCAATACGCTCATCGAAGAAGAACAACTGGACAACTTGGAAGGACCCAACTACTCGACGGCTGGTGCCCCTGCCTCCAAATTCCCTCCCAGGTCCTTTTGCAGCGTTTGCGGTTTTCCTGCTCCTTACAACTGCATACCCTGTGGGGGCAAGTACTGTTCTCTCAAGTGCAGAGCAACTCATCAAGAAACTCGCTGTCTCAAATGGACAGCCTAATAAAAACACAACTCTTATGTCCTGTAGTTTGTAAAAACACAACCCTGCAGCGTTTGTATGATATTCACTTTATAATATTTTTTTTAATCTCTGCGAATAAAAATGTATTGAATGCTTGATGCTCATAAATCAACCACAACTTCGGTTTGTCGCTTTTTCAAAACTTTTTTACTTAAACAAGCGTCGTTATCGCTGTGGCATACGATCAAAATATTTTTTCATACTTTTAAAATTCCAAAATATCAGATAACATTAATAATCATAGGTTTTGCGTCAGGGTCAATAATTTTTCTCTCTTATAAGTTATTTGGGACAAATCTTATAAATCATTAGTACTGCGCAGCAGTGCATTGGTGCGTGCATGTATTTTTTTGTACTCTCACCTCAAAATATATTTAAATATGGACATGTAAATGGATAGTTAGTCAAGTTTTATGGGCCCAGATAAACGCTGTCTAGGGCGCCCATTCCCGATGCCACTCCTCCTTCATTGGCCGAGCAAACTTTGGTCCGAAGCATGTGACCCGCGCATTTGTTGACAACAATTTTGGTGGAATCTCTGCAAAAATTATAAAGTTATAGCCGTTAGAGAAGAAAATTAACAATTAAATTGAAATTGTTAATTTCAAGGTATAATTTTAGTACCCAATCACAACCCCGAATATGCCCAGCTCACTGACAACATCCGTGTAAAGTGGCTCTGCTAATGTGGGCCTTATCATATAATTTCTTTGTACAGGAGGACTTATCCTATCCATTAGAATCCACGCACTGCGCTCATCAGAGTCTTTAATTTTTCTTAAAAATTCTGCAATATCTTCCCCATATATATTATTTCCACCGCCTTCCCTTTGCGGTTTTAGCACGTAATTTTCTGGATTGTCTAAGGCCATTTGTAAGGCTTCGTCTCCAGCTTCATTCTGTAGAAAAATTATGTATTTATTAAATCAGACCAAATTGTCATTTTTGTTCAAGAACTAATAACTCACTTTATCTAAAGAAAACAATCCAGTAAAAATCCCTTTGACAGCTTCTGCATCCTCTGGACTGCTAATATAATGTTCGAGAACACCCGGGCGGGCAAGCTCTTGTTGCACCTTTTTCGAACCTGCCAAGTGATAGTGAATTGAAGGACATTTGATAGCCATCGACCTTTCCATGATAAGTCTTGCGTTCCACTCCAGCTCTCCATAATATTGGTCGGGGGCGTAGGCGGACCGGTAATATATTACGGCTACTTCAAAACCATCTCTATGGAAACACATAAAACATTGTTTTAGTTTCAAATTGTTAGCATACTTTGTTAGTTTGTTGGTATAGCATCGTGTGTTGTTTAGGAATTTACATGTGCAAACGCTTTTCATGGTCCAATTTCGCTCGAGTCCCAATTTCTGTTAAATTTTTCCTGATGACAGTTACGTTGGGATTGAGTCTTCGAACTTCGAATTCATGAAATCTCTGATCACAGATGTTGTACGTTACGTCCTCAACCAAGAAAAGTATCACTGAGCTGTGTAAAAAATAAAACGTTAAGAATTAAGAACAGTCTTTTAAATAATTATCCATGAATTTTGTAAAAGAGGTTACCTTTTTCTATCGTACAATTCCCACGCTTTTAGCATTCCTTCGCATAAATGTTGAAGCGCATTGTTTTCTGGCAACTGGAATTTCATCAAATCAAAATATTCACGCATAAGTCATCAGAAAAAAATTATAACAGTTAAGTTGGATTTAAAGAAGAAGAAAACTTACATGTTCGAGTTTATCTTGATGTCCCAATTCAGCCAGGATATACCTAATTTAAAAACCAAGATTGCCAATGTTTATAAAAAGAACTTAACCATTACAGTTAACATAAATGAAAAAATTATATCAACTTAATGATGAAGACAATGAGAAATACATATATTTTGGGGGAATGTGCTACAGAAAAGAAATCTTTGAAGTAAAGCTTTGGAAGATTAAAAAATTTCATTCAGCGAGAATTTTTGCGTGAATCTTAGAAGTTAATTGATAAAAAAGGCAAATAAATTAGCAAGCTGACCATGCACCAAAAAAGTATGCAAAATAGTAATTAACTTTGCAGCAAAAACATATTTAAAAAAATTCTTTTTTGATCTAGTATTAAAATGTATAAAGCTATTTAATTAAAAAGTACCGCTGGGCATCAACTAAAAGAGTGGACAGAGCACCAAAACTAGAGGCTATTGTATTGATCTCCACTTGCTTCACCGATTTTCGGGGCTCGTCAAAGAAATAATCCGACCGTAGAAGGCCCAATGATACCTCCTACGAGGAAACAAACAGTGTCAACACTTTTTATACACAATTTTTCCTCAAAACCCATTTTTCCTAGTTTAATTGTTAGTTTAATAGATTAATTAAAGACAAAAAAAAGTATTAACCCTATCCTCATTTTTCCTCTAAAAATTCCCCAAGAAATTTGTTTGTTTTTTTTACAAAGAAAACAGGAAAAAAATAGAAAAAAAGACAAAACAATTGAAGAACATTGTTTTTTGTGACTATGATAATCGAAATCAACAAATCAATTAATCTTCTTACGAATGGAGTTTTCCGCTGACTGGTCCTAACCATCCGAAACCTGATGCAATCGTATTAACTTCAACTTGTCTCCAACAACAGTAGTACGAAGAATGAGAAGGACCTTTATGGCGCTTCTTATGGCGCGATTTGCACTTGTAACAGTCTTTCTCCAGCATGAGGTCGGAGCGGACCAGTCCGAGCGAAATGCTCTTTTTAAGCACCACAAGACCAACACATTATTTTTTTCGAAAATCAGTTTTAAATTTTAAAAAAATGCTTACACTTTTTGGAAACTTTAAAAAATCATTGGAAAGTTAAATAATAATGATGGATGTAGTATTCTTTTTAAATGTTAAACCTAGCTAACTTCTGTTTCTATTAAACTTATTGGAGAGATTAGAGAAAATTCTTCTTACTTGGGCTATTCCTTCGGATCGCACTGTTTCGTAAATCTGGAAAAGTCGACGTGTGAATTCATCTACCTTGCACGTACTGCACAAAAATTAAAGTAAAAAATTATCTCATTTAATTTGTTATCAGTATTAAAAGTACTTAATTGTGGTTTAAAACCGTTCTCTTTACTTTGATAAGGTTGACCGTAAAAATTCATAGTCATGTGCAATTTTGTGTACAAGCTCATTGAGTATCGGTTGAAGACGCAGGGATTTTTCAAATTCTTCCTTCGGAAATGGAGAGGGTAGGAGTAGGAATGGAGCGAAGGATATCGAGGCACTGGAAAAACTGTCTTTGGGTCGCATGCCCACACCTACAATCATAATTAAAGAAAAGATTAGCACTATCAACTATGAAATAAATCAATTTGATTATAGTGGCATAAAATTTTCAACTTTAATAACCATGCATTAGCGCCCAATCCTTTGCCTTATCCACGATATCCTCCAAAACATTCTGGTCGAGAGGAAGTGGAATGCAAGGTTCCAAAGTCATTTTGCTCAGCTCCAAGTCAAAAGGAAATCCAAAATACAGTCAAAACAAAAGAAGCCTTGAAGCTTGTCACGAACAACTTAACTTTTTACTCCATATAATCTGGATGACGTCGTTGGCTCCTTTGGATCCACTGATTTTTGGCTGGCTGACTTGACTGATTGTGGGGTGCTACTAAAATTACACAAATAAAATGAACAATTTCAATTGACTTGAAACACTTCAGTTAAATCTCATCATCCCGGAATAAAAACACGTAGACCATAAAATAGAATATAGTCGACCCGTGAAATAAGCTGCAGCACAAATTATCTCTTTCTTGAGCTCAATGCTCGTCCGTCATCAATGAATTATTATCAATGGACAAGGTCATCTGTCTGCTCTGCAGTTAGTTCAAGATTAATTATATTACTAGGATTACGACGAGTTTAAGTGATGCTTTGATAAATGAGTTTGTTGTATAACCAGAGAGCACTCACAAATCACGTGCACAAACCAAAAGAAGATAACAGCTTCATTCATTACGCACGCGTTTTGCTTATAATCCAATTTTGCTCATCGTAAAGAATTTAAACTCGTTAAATTAAATGCATAACAACCAACAACTTACCTATTTAATTTTTGGTGTATGTATTCTCGGGAGTCTGGGAGTCAGCAAAAGACAGACAAACAGGTACAGAAAGATGAGACGAGAGATGCGCTAGTTGGTGGTCAGCTCTTGTACAAAATATCATGTACCATAACAACAAAAGTTAACCTAATTACATTAGAAATTAAACTTAAAGCACCCGATGAAATGATGTCTTGACCAGTAGTGCCCACTCCCAAGTCCTACTAAACTGAAAAAAACAGCTGCAGCTGCTTCGCATTCATGCAAAACTGCACACATGCTTTTACGTCAGATGTTGGTATTTGCAAAACTACACGTCTGCCTGCCACATACATCCTGTTTACACACGAATTCATGTGTGCACATTTGTCCAAAATTTTAAAATGGACATGGCGGCAAACAATTCTTCATTATATTTGTGCAAAAACAATGCATTTGCATTGTCGGATTTGCATTGGAAATCGGAAAGCCAGGTCAATGCCACTTTTTACATTGACAACACACAAACATGGAATTAAAATCATTCTCTGTTAGTTAACTGTCGTTCAAGTTTATTCCGTGGCTGATTAATGGCTATCGATTTTAATTGTGTTCGTAAAGTTGAGTATGTGCAGTGAGTTATTTAGATTTAAAAATGAAGAAAAGGAAAAGCTATTTCGGTGAATTGCGTGACAAGGAGTTGGCGGAGAGGGAGAGACAGAGAAACAATGAACGTCCAAAGTATTATGTAAGTTTTAGTAAAATAAGCAGTAATCACTCACTGTAATTTAGTGTGTAATTCAAAATGAATCATAATATTTTATTGATTGATTATTTCACAGTCGTCAGCAGGTCCGTCACTTCCGATTTCCCGAGTCCGGCTTCCCCCGAGGCCGAACTACCTGAATCAAATTCTGGATGAAGTGGACATTTGGTCATTTGAAAATAGACAAGGAGGTTCCACCGTAAATCTTGTCCAAGATAATCCCCCATCAACAAGTAAAGAAGGAAACGACAATGATAATCGACTGGGTCCACCAGCTGTAGATGGACATGAGGACGAGTGGGATTCAAATGCACCCGGACAACATGACAATGTCATTGCAGGCACCAGCAGCAACAGAGCCATTTCCATTGTCTCAAATCGATTTCGCAAGTTAAACGAGAATTCCTCCAAACTCAAACATGTTTTATCCAAGTCGCTGCTTTCCAAAGCTAAATCGCCAGGTTTTGACTTGGAGGATGTTGAGGAGACTTATACCTCAACTTGGAAAACACCAGAAAAGAACTTGGAAGTAATTGATCCTATGCCACCCAGTCCTAGTCAGGCACCTGCAGTTGGTGCTTATACACAAGAAGTCAATCAACTTGAATTAAGTATTACTGTTGAAGAGTCGCCTGTCAATGCAAATAAAAGAAGACGTTCAAGGCGCCCACAGGCATCCCCTAAAAGAATCTCATTTTCCCCGGAACCCACCAAGTCCACCACTCCCCCTCCTGCTAGTCAAAGCACTCATCTGAACCAGTCCCCAAAAGTTAACAAGAAACAAGTCAATAGCCGCAGTCAATGTTCGAGTGAACATTTAAGCAATCAAATTTCCGAGGTGCCATCATCTTCCCAGTCAACCTTCTCTCCGTCTTGCAAAACGCCCATGTCTATATGGATCTTCCAAGATCAAACGGAAGCTTTTCATGTTGATCCGCCGGAGTCACCTACCAATCCTGAGGATGAGCAATCCGAAGTATTCAAACTTGTGGAAAATTTCAAAGCGATAAAGTCTCGTTATGATACGTCTGTACGGTTATTTGCACATGATTTGAGGAATGGGAAGTTTGACGAGGAAAATCACTTACATCTATTTATCAGGAAGATTACAGAGAAGATGGAAAGAATGATGGTGGTTTTGGCGTATGATTTGGCAGAGGAACGGTACAGATGGGTTTTGTTAAGGACTGGGGATGTCCATGACACTGTTGCGGAAGGCGTGGTTGTCAAACTTTACTGGCCTTGGTAAGTTGATTGAGAAGTAATTGCTAATTATCATGATTAAAAAGTAATCAAAGTCACTTAATTAATTTGATTTTTTTTTGCAGGCAACAAGTTTCGATTCCTGAATCAAATGACAAAATGCTCATCTGCACAGATTTTTACAAAGTTGTCCGGAATTCGGAGGTGAACTTGACAGATGCCCGGTTACAAGAAATTAGCGAACTTCCCATTCCGCCGCCTCATTCAATCGGTAAAATTTCTTTTTAATTCTCAGCCACTAATTTTTAAATCAGATTGGTAGAAAATTAAAGTATTTGATTGCATTGCAGATCTTTCTGAGCCGATGTTTAATGATATGCTCCCGAGCCACATAAAATACCATCAGGTTACCGTTCAATACCACGCGACACGTTGCCATAGCCATTTTGATTTGGCTGTTGTAATTTTATATGCTTGGACACAGTGTTCACCTGCAATATTTTTGGTGAAGGATGCCAATGATTTTTTATCATTCATGGAAGTTCCCACTGAAACCCCTGGGTTGATATCGATGCTAATGCCTGGAAAACATTTATTACTGGAAGGAATTGGGGTTGCGGAAAAAGTTTTTATTACCAAGTAAGCCATGCATACACATTATTAATGAAGAGTAGAAACTCAACAAGCTACGTAAATGTATTAAAATATTTTGGTTATTTTAATCGCGGAATAATAGGAATTTAGCCCCATTTTCTGTGTTTTACTTATTTGGAGCTAAGCAAACATACTACTTCAAATTAAGATGGTCTGAAGCAATGTCAAGCTATCAAGCAGAAGAAAGCTTGGATATCCCGATGGTCGAGATGAGTGACGATTTGACTGATTTTGATGAAATTTTCATGGTAAAATAACTTGACTAAGGTAAACATTTTGATTTCTGTTAAAAAAAAATCAGTTTTAATCTCGTTATGGATTTTTTCTAGGCTCCTCCCAACCAAGATCACAGGATTTCTCTCAAGTGTAATATCAAAGAAAAGACGGACGACTACATTTTGGTGACAGACGAAGAGCTGGACAACTCCCTCCGAATTGACTTTATTTTTGATCCTGTAATCCATATGCAAGCAGCAATCTCGGCTTGCGAATTAAACAAAACAGGAATCCTCAAGTTTGTGCGAGTTATTCACGGTAAAAAAATATCCACATCCTCATCATTTATACTTACAGTACATTCATTAATTGTGTTTCCGTACATGGTCTTTGTTTTTCAGGCAAAACTCTTTGGGACCATTTTACAACTTGGGAGTTGGCAACCGAAGAAGACGAAGACGAGTCCTTTTGACATATGGTTTCTTTAAAGTGTTTTTTTTAATCTGTTCGGAGGATTTGCATACTAAATCACTGTGATATAATATATAGTACAAAACTAAAATGTGATATGCTAACCAGCTATTTTTATAATTAACCCGTTTTATTTTAATTTGATCACCAACAAGTTTAGCTTAGAAATTCATTGTATTTTTGTTTGGAAAAGACGAAGCCATAGAAAGCAAAAATGCTGTCTACTCCTTTTACGCGATTCTTATAATAATTTCTTTATCAAATAAACGATAGGGGAAATGGATTTTCCAAAAACCAGGAAACTAGAATTGTTGAAGCCAAAAAAAAGTTTGTAATTTACAAAGTTACCCGATTGAGAGAGAAATAAATAAATAATACTAGCAAAAATTAACTCGAGTTTTATTTACACGATAAGTCTCATTTGATTTGATAATGATATTTTGATATTATTATCTTTTATTTGTTCTTTGAAACCGTATGAAAACTTTCCATAATTGATTTTTGTTCTTGTAAATCTCTAACAGGTAAATTGGTTTTCTTTATTGTCCAATTATTACGTTTCCGATAAAGTAGAATAAATGGGGTAAACGTGTACAGCAAAGTCCTTAGTTTTGAATACAGAGTAAATAATAAAATAGCAGTTTTAAGGATTTTTCGTGCAAATGAAAAAGTTTCATTTCAGTTTGGAATCAAGAAGGAAGAAAAGTTGTGTAAAATAAGCTTGTTTTAAGGATTCTCGCATTGTTGAGAAAAATTAGTAATACTTTCGTTTCAGAGAAGTGAAAAGAAACGTAAATTAAAACTTGCATGCATTCATGTATCAAAAAACGGGTAGCTGGAGAGTTTGATGTTGGAGTCGGCAAGCAGGCTCATCTATCACACTCACGTCACGTGGGGCATTGTAGGACTACCTGATATAAAAGTATGAAACTCTCTCTAGCTTTTCTGTTTTAACACTCCCAATTCCTGAAGTAATTTGACTTAATCAGATAAGTAAATCTATCCATAGTCAAAGGGTTAAGGTTAAGTTGTATCATCACCCACCGATAGAGTATCTAAATATTTTAATTAATATTTTTAATTGGTAGTTTTGTCGTGTCGGTGCTCGTCTTCATACAACACATATGTATATAGTTCCATTTAAGGATGTCTCTATATACAGGTACATTTGTATATATTATTTACAGAACTTATTAAAGTAATTGATAGGTGGGGTGTAGTGTATGTCCTATGTATCATCTTACGTGCGTATATACATACACGTTCAATACCCAATTAACCCTTTGTGCCTGCCTGCCTGCTTCATGCTTCTCTTTTTCTCTGTATTGTCGTTGTATGTAAGTATGTATTTCGTGAGTGGGGAAAAGTGAGCAGAAGTTTTGGAAAAGTAAGTACCGAGAAAAGCCCGTGCGTAGGATGTACTGTCATATAAATGCGTGGGTGTGCTTATTCAATCAAAAATATTATTATGTCTTCTGTATACATATATTTTTAATTCTTCACAAAATCATGAATCTTTTAATCGAATAGAGTCATCATCGTCTACCCTTTACCCTACCCCAACTCAAGTGATTATTATGATTTTGTAGCATTTCCCTCCACAAAGCAGTTAATGCACCTCCACAACACAACATCCACTTCACCAATCGCCACATGAAAGGTGAAAAGAAATGTCTTTGTTTTCCTGCTTACTACACTCACCAACCACTACGACCAGCATAAAACAAACTTGTATTGTTTTTGAGATGATGATGATGATGACGTATGTATTTTTGGTCGTTTGATTTGGTTTTGTTTGTTATTTCCCGTTTTCTCATTAAATCATCCAAAATGACTGAGTGAGTGTTTGAGAGAAAGGGGTGCACAGTGCACAGGTAGGTAGGGTGCTAATTACTAGCTTCCAGCTTTGTTAGTTGTGGCAGCTCCACAGTTGGATTGGAACAGAAGTTACT
Source organism: Entomobrya nicoleti (assembly GCA_034695465.1). Taxonomy (NCBI): domain Eukaryota; kingdom Metazoa; phylum Arthropoda; class Collembola; order Entomobryomorpha; family Entomobryidae; genus Entomobrya; species Entomobrya nicoleti. Next base: position 27,300 of record JAQFZG010000049.1, read on the forward strand.
TTTGTTGGTTTATTTCCCCAGCAAGTCAAATGCACAAAAGGAGTCAATTTTAGTTTTGTCGGTTTTATCAGAAATATTATCGACTGAGAATGAGAACTGACTGAATCCTTTGGAAAAAGTTGGAAATCATAACATGACAAAACAAACTGTCTTTGTGTCTCGAAACGGCCTCTAGAAAAATGAAACGCCACGAGTCGAATGCATGATTGCTTGTTACGAACTTCACCATCCACCTTTCCTTATCCTTCAAATTCCAAAAAATGATAATCTGATTGATATTTTATTGATCTTGTTAAAAACAAGTAAAAATGCTTCTTTTTAATCAATTTGATTTTGATTAATTAAGGAAGACGACAAGGTAAAGGTAAGAGGTCAAGAAGACAGGCTCGTCTTCTAATTCAATAAAGTGCCAATTAAAAAAGTATTTTTTTTCTGGAAGATGATGAAAGTGATACGTTTATTATCTTTTTTGTTAAATAGGCATATAATCTAAGAATATATAAAGAATATACTATTATAAAGTAGAATCATGTAATTTTTATTATAATTTTCAACGGAACAGATAATGTACATAAGTCCAGTTTTTCTGGGAAGAATTCCTGGAAATTTCGCAATCAAACGGTGAGATAGAGAGCAAGGAGGGCAGCCCTCACAAAAACCAAATATGGTAAAATGACAAGTTATCACGCTTATGTTAGTGTAGTGTTTCTTCATCATCTGGTCAAATGCAATAATTTTTGTACAGTTGTTAACTTTTGTAACATCTTTATCGGCCGACCTATCCCAACTCCATACTGATTGTGAGTTCATATAATTTCCAGCCAGTTTTCATTTCAGAGTGTATCTGCAAAACATATATCTGATGGAAGATATAGCATAAAAGCTAGTTTCTTCTTCTTTTAAAGTTTTATTGAATTAATTACCACCAGTTTTTTACATAATTAAAATATTACGAGTTGAGTCATACGATAGCTATTAAAAAAAATCTTGGCACTTTGTCTGGCTGACTAAACTCTCACAATATATTTTGTCTACTCACCTGATTTTTTTGTAGATTTTTTTTCGCACGTTTTTTTATAAATTCGCAAAAACTGGATTTGAATAAAAGTTTATCTTGATAAAGCAATAGAACAAACTAGATTGCAAAAATGTTCTATAGTAAAATTGACACTTGATTTCCGGTTTTTTCCCGAGTCAGATGCTTCATTTTTTTATCAGACAACTACTCTGCAAATACGCATTTAGGTATTTTTTTATGGCGGACATTTAAACATTGTTAAGTCTATGAATAATATTTATATTTTATACAGATTTACAAACATGCGGTCTCTGGTCTGTTTGAGATAAGGTGGTAGAACAAAGGCGTGAAAACAATGTTATTATATTTATAAACCAATGACCTATATTTTTCCCCTGCAGCATATATACACAGACATAAGCAGTAAAAAAAAGATAATATAAAAAGTGTCGGCTATTTTGGCATGCATTGTTGACCATTGTTATTAAAAAATGCAATAGGGTACGCGAGAAGGCATGGTTGAGTGACGCCGTACTCTACTGGCGTCTGCTGCTGCTTCTGGCTCATCGTCGTTGTCGTCGTCATTATTATCACATTTTCCACACTTTTTTCCTACATTATTCACACCGCACCGCACACACTCCAACAATACTTAATAGAATTACAATACAGCACATTATTGTCATAGGATATAAGCGTAAAATATTATTGCAAGTAAAAAAAATAAGTACAAGCCATCATTGCAAATACCAGCACACGCAGTTAAATGACAGACAGGTGTATATTTAACGAAAGTGAATCTCGGCAGAAAAAAAAATGCATAAAGTGAACAATGCAGCAACAATGGTATGTTCTCTCTGTTCATTGTTGTGTGACTTGTTATGCTATGCGCATTATTGTATGAAATATTATATCATAACTGCGTACAGTTTTTTTTTTTGCGGTACGTTATCAAATAGGAAGTAATTTTACTTTCAGTTTCATCCATTATCCTACTTTTGAGCTCAGCACAGAGCACAAGTGCCATATAACCATATAAACAGACCATTTAACCCTTTCATCTCGACCCAGCACACTTAGAGCAGACCTCTAGACTGACTGACTGACATGGCATGATAAAATAATAGTGGCATCATGACACAATAAACAAAGAGATACGATGACGGTTAGTAGTTCAGATTCGAAAACGTTAGAGAATTCTGTCGATATGAAAATTTATATTGTATTTTTTTATTAGGATCATCATCTGCTCTCATTTTTTACCTTGTGGTGATCTTGATGCTCCAAATCTCACCAAAAACGAAAAAACATGCCTATTACATGACACAGGACAATTATGTAAAAACATAGAAATAACTTATCGTTATTTGTCACGTTGATCATCGGTTAAATCATCTATCTCGTCATAAATAATTTTCTCATGATTAATGTAATGATTAATCATGACAACGTCGGCTAATTACGAGCTACATAGATAAAATGTATTATGTGGAGCGTAGGTAGAAAGGAAAAAGATATGACGACTGGACTAGACTAGACTGCTGAGAATGAGAATTGACTGCGGAAATGCAATTGTATGAAACAATGGCGAAAGTTGTTCCAGTAACCTGTATGCTTTTATGGCTGTATCAACAAAAAATACGTAATAATTATAAGGATAATTAAGTACATGTGTTATGTTATGAAATATAATTAGTTCAGGTTTCAATTCATGTTTATTATCATTTTTGAAAAAAAAAAACTGGTTGAATTGTAGTACAGTTCACATTTTATGCAATTTTCATTAGCTGTTCATTGCAGTAATCATGTAATTTATCAACTAATGCATTTTTAAAATATAAATCACAGTTTGTACATATGCACTTGTCCTAATTTTTTTAAGGAATGCAAATTTGATGCGATAATAATGAATCATTATCCGTATTTTATTTATATGGGTAAATATTCATTCGTTAAATATTCAGGAAGTGATTTCATGGTTGAGATGGTAATAATGATCTGTTCGAATTCGAAGCAAAAGTAGAAAATGGGACGTCTTCTCTTTACGAGTATACCTTGATTATTACCAATTTACCTGAGTGAATGAAAATGCATCATTTTTATTATATTATTTGTGTCATAGTCATGATCACTCATTCTGCGTTACTATATCTTGTACGATAAGTTTGTTTTTACGTATTAATGTTTGGTGCGTGCTGTAGGTGAAATTGAATTGCCGTGCGTCGTGCTTGTTGCCGTTGCCACATGTGCCTCTTGGAATCCATCCATCTTCCCTTTTGATCATCGTGACATGATCATCCTTTTTCTTGGATGACTTGTGCATGTCATGTCAGCCCATGTGTCTTAGGAGTCCTTTTAGATTGATGCGAATTTTTACCTGCAATTTTCATTTTTATCAAGAAAATATATTTTGTTGCCTGAAGTCAGCCCTTTCATATAATTAATAACATAATAATAGCGCCTTCAGTTTCAATTAAAACTGTTAATTATAATTTAGAACTATAAAGTGTGTATGATAGCGAGTAGCGTTCATTGGTTTTGCTTGTCAAATCAGACAAATGACTTGTTGCTATAAAAACCGCAAACATATGCGTAAATATTTTTTCCTGAAACTTGACCTATTTTTCTAAATGAGCCAAAATAAGAGCAATACTAACATAAATCTATGCTCTTAATTTCGATTGATAGTTAACATATCATTTATATTCTGCAAAGCATTGGATTTAAAAAATGTACATAGAGAATTCCAGTACGAAAACAAACAACGAAAATAATGTTTTGTTTGATTTGGTTTTTTCCGGGGTCATTACGCCTTGATGATGACTTTAGAAGAATACAAATGAAGTTTCGAAATAGTACATTTTCTAGTGTGTTTAGTTCTTGAAAGTTGGTCTGTGTCAATGTTTCTGGGTCACTATTGTAGTCGTCGTGTATGATGCAAGATATGCAAGCAAGCTATCATCAATGGGAATGTTTGGTGGTTTTTGTTTAGGCTAACTAACTGGCTACTGTTGTAGCTATCGTTTAAAGATTTTGCAAGAGATTTTGTCACTTGACCATTGATCATTGAACTCCGTTGTGGGGATACCATATTAAACGTGTACACGTCTTCCAAAGTATCACTTTACTTTGGGGAAGTACCTTCATCGTCATCATCATCAGTAAAGTAAACGCTTTTCATGTTGATGATGATAATGGCAGAGTAGAGCGAAAAAAGGGTTATGTGATGATGATGCAATATCTTGTGCACACAAAATGCACTATGGCTTGACTTGAAGTTCGTTAGCACGTTCACCATAACCACCACCACCACTGCTGCTATTGCAAAATAGCAACAAGAAAAGCAAGCCATTAATTTAGACAAGACAGTTATCGTTCTTAAAAATAAAGCAGCAGCTAAAAAACATGTAAAAAATCAGACAACTCATTAGCACTCCCGCCACCCAGAAAAGCCAGTATACAATTTTTCTTTGAATTTTTATGGACTTCAAGCTATTATTTTTGGAGACTCCAGTTTCCTCTTTGGTGGTGGTGGAATCCAATAAATCCAGTATCCAATTTCCCACGGAGGCAAATAAATGAATAATAGCCAATTGATGACTAACGAATAATATTTACTTGAAAAATAGGTGGTAGGTCATTTGATCTATAAAAAAATGTTTTCAGTCCAGTCGTTTTCCTGCGGATATTAATCCTCTTTAGCTGAACAAAGCTTTGTGCATGCAGAGTACACAGAGAAAGAGAATGACATCATCATTCAAAACAATAATTAGAGTTACAGTGTCAAGGTTGACATTTGCACACAAAATAGATTTTTTATTTTGTATATTTAACCCTTTTTTCTTTAAAAAAATTATTGAATGCAGTTTATGTGGACATGAGACACGAATTCCTCATTTAGGAATTATGGACCTCACTGAGTGTGTATAAATGATGAAATGGAATGACCCAGTTATTATTTCAAAAAACTATTCTAGTAGAGCAGCAATGTTTGTTTTTCATTTTGACATGCCACTTTGTCCATAAAATAATGGGATAAGGGTAAATAAATCCAAATAAAAGTCAAAGTCATGTTGATTGAGTTTCCGTAAATATTTTTTTTCGCAAAGCAATGCAAGGTTTGCTCTGTTTTGTGTGTGTACTTTTCATTTGGAACACGATCACACGCTTTTACTACATTGCATCATGTCATAATACAAAATAGCTTGAGTTGATGATTAAGTTTCAAAAGTAAAAATATTCCCAATTTTTGTTGAAATTATTTTTTGTAATTGTTGGTATGTCCAGTGATTAGTCCATAACTGTCCAGTCCAGTTTTTGAGAAAAAAGTGTGATTTTTCCGGATTCGGTTTCATATTTCAAGTTTTTCTCATGACCATGGCGATGCCAACATAACATGATCATTGGCAAGATTGGCTACTCTGATATGGTGTTGAGATGACCATTCATAAGATCACAAATCATTTATGCTATTTACTCGCATCGTCAAAAGAATTATTTTTTCGATTTTTCCAAATTCTGTTGAAATATTGAAAAAATCTTTTTATGAACATTTTTTTATAGAAAAAAAATATAGTGGTCAAACTTGTAGCAGAGAGAGTTGATGGTGAATGAATGGGAAATGAAATGATACGGCACTTCTCCTTTTTAACCCTTTCACTAGACTGGCCCCTACCTCTGATGATCATGATGACAAGAAGAGCAACAAGCAAAAGGAAGGAAAGTGAGCTGAGCATTAAATGGGCATGCAAATGCACACACAATGATGATCATGATGATAATCCCCCAGCAGCCCATTATTCCATTGCATCATCATCATTCACATAGCTTTTGTGGGGTTTTTAAGCTGGAAGCTAGCTGGAAGGGATCTCCCATACCATCATCATCATCCAAATCCAAGCAACAAAAATGCTCCTTCGCAAAAAAATGGACAGGTATGTTTTTTTTTAAATATAAACCGTGGGTATCCCATATCCCGGATCCCTAACCCAGCAAGCAGGGAATAAAAAGGGTTTGCATAGAGCACAGTACAAGAGTGCAGATCAGATTCCTAAGCACCCACAAATTTTTTATATTAAAATAAACTCATTGTCTTATGTTTTGTACGCAAAAGAATGAAGGTTTTTTGAAAAGTACAATAAATAATTACCTTGTGTACATTTAGTGTGTGTGTATGAATCCCACACAAGAAATGAAATACCAATGTAATATTTTTTGTTTGACATTTGATATTTCAATATTGGATTGGTTTAAATATAAAGAGCATTCATATTTTATTTGTTTTAAATGTTGTGTTGATTTTAGGTATGTTCATATGACTGTTTTTAAGAATTTTTCATGAAAATTTTAAAATTTGCAAAATTGTAAAAATGAAATATTTTCTGCATCATGAAAACTTCAAAGAAAACAAGAGGTACTAATGTTTAGGGGCTAATTTTAGTGGAACTGGCTAAAAAGGTGTATATATTGTATGTATGATAAGCAAAAGAATTTATTTGTTTTTTTCCTTCAAGATATTCTGTTTGTAAACCTTTTTCACTAAAATGCTTCCTTTTTATACCCGTGCCGGTTTGATTACTCGTCTTGAAGCTATAGGCTAGGCATGTATATCATTTTCATTCACTTGACTTATATTAAATTTTACACAGATACATTTTATATTTTTCTCCTCTCATCTTTCTCTGTTGACTTACTCGGCTTGTTCCTTTTTCTCTTCTTCAGATATTTACTTTTTGTTTAGCAGAAAGAAACAGTCAAGCAAACAAAGAAGCAGAGAGAAACAAACAAAAAAAATGAGCAGAAAGTGGAAAAGTGCTGTTAAGTGGGCAAAAAGGAGAAAATAGTCTTCTGAAGACAAGATGAACATTAAAAAAAATCTTTCTCTCTTTTCCAGAAATATTTATGCATTAAAATGAATATTTATACGAAAAAGTGTGCAGTTGAAGTTGGCTATTTTGTGTAGGAAAGCTTTGTAAAGTGAAGAACACATGCATTCTTTCTCAGACAACTTAGAAAAAAGAGAATATTTTCTCTCTACTTGTTTGCTTTCTGCCCCGGAGGAAGGAGGAAAAAATATACATAATTTTTTATTCCCTTCTCTCTTGTTAATATTCCCATCTTAATATGTTCATAACTTCATATTAGTTTACCTTGGCCACCGGCCCCTTCCTTCCTCTCCTCAGCATAGCCCAGCTCAGCAGAATAAAAAAAACCTGTTACATGAATGCACCATAAAATATTTCACTCCACATGATATTTTCTCTGTGATGTGATTCTATGGATGAACAAGCAAGCAACAAGGTCTTCCCTCCCTCCATCAACCCTCCACAGATCATAATCATCATAATACCCTCCTCGCTCCCACTGTTTTCTAAGAGTGTTTTTTATGTATTATCATATTAGCATGCCTTTTGGAGGTTTCGGTCAGATTTACCCGAAACGAAAGATTTTACTGTGCTCTTTTCTTTCATAGTTGAGATGAGATGCTCGCATGCGAATTTTTATGGAAAAATAAACTCTGTTTTTGTTTAATCTTCTTGTTTTTAAGATAATCTGAAGGAGGACTTCGCTGTAAAGAGTGCAGTTATACGAGTATAAATAAAGGATTCAGACTTGTTTGCCTGGGAAGCACCGAATTCCCAAGGCTGCTCATAGAAAATATTTAATCTGTTGTTGTGTTAGGTAAACAGAAGAAGATTTTTCAACCATGTGGCTTGAATTTGAAGATAAATCAGTGCCAGAGAATTTAAATTTGAATGATTTGCAATTTCTTAGATAAAACATTTGAGAATTATCATTTTAAAGCACAGTACCATGGCAATGACAACACCCTTTCTCGGATAAGAAGAAAACATGAGCACAAAATGTTGTGATGGAAAGATGAGATTTGTGCTGTGGTAGATTTCGTAATAACTAAACTGGCTTGTTTGGAAGTAGACAAGATGAGTAAACTTGTGGTGGGTTAGTTACAAAAAGCAGAATATTAAAATATTAAGATAGTCTCAATAGATAAGCTGTAGTCTACATAATATGTAAACGTGTACATGGATCAGATAACAAGTTAATCCAAGACAGACATAAAACATATTTGTTTCTGGTTGCGAAATACGTGCATTCGTATCAGCATACCTAATTTTCAATCAGAAAAAACAGTATCACAACAAATTAGTTGTAAAGTAAGTATCAGGTATTCATCCACCCACGCATTTTACGCACCCAAGCATTTAAAATAGCACTAAGCTGGTTATAATTATACATTTAAAGAAAAAAGATTTTTTATTGACAACAAAAGTAAGGAATAATTAGTTATTGTCATTTTATAACAATACAATAATAATTGGAATTTAAACCCATTTCCTCGTTCATCCAATTAATAAAAATATTTTTCTACTCTCTTTACATAGCTATTTTTAAAAGCTATTTTTGTCCTAATATCCCAGGTTCTCATTGATAAAATCAGATAAAAAATATAAAATTCAGGTAAAAATTAGCAGGCATCAATCTCAATAGGTTGAGTTGAGATTGATACCCAACTCATTAGCCGCATGCTTACTTCTCGAAATGCGTTGGAAGTTGCGTAAATATTTTTTTTATTACCATCATGATTGTTATGATGATGACCCGTTATACTGAACCACTTTTCCTTTCAACCAGATAATAGATACACACTCAATTCGTATTCCAAAAAGATAAGTTGAACTTACGCTACATTAAGTCGAGAGAACAACAAGGCATAAATAAGTATCAGACAGGAAGCGATTGTTCACGGTGACTCATCTTACGTAACATTAATCCCAATCTCACCGTTATAACAATCAGAATAGCAACTAATAATTCATGTATATTTGCTTACGCTATAAATATAAAAAAGGCACGTGCATTATAATAATTTGTACAAATAGATTTCAATCAAATAAAACAAATAAAGCTGATGTTATATTATTTTTAGAATTCCAAATAATCATACTAAATTAATGCATAAACGATGTATTATATAGATTACATGCTTATGCATCAATGTATATATGGATGTTTGTATATATTTTTTGTGTAAAGTGCAGTAGATCGAAAACAACAAAAAAAGTTTCCGCATATTTTTTTGTACAGTTTCCCCAATTTGAGCAATCAGTTGTGTTTGTAAACTGTGTACTTTTTACATTTTTTTACTTGTGTACCTGGTAAACTTAATCATTTAAGCGTACATACACAACTTGGACCATGACAATGACATGTTCTAAATGAATGAATGTAAGTACAAATTTATTTTGCTGATGTAATTTGTTGTTTGGTCATTTTTGTAGTTTTGTGTATCGTTGAACCTCACCTTCTTTTTTTACAATCTTCAAAATATTTTTCTCAGCAAAATAAGTGCTTCTTCCAAGAATCCCTGCCCTTTGCTTCTTATTGACCATATTGGGTTTTTATGTCTATTGAAAAAATGTCGTTTAGTATTTTTGTAGGAAAAAATGTAAGAAGATAAAAAGGTTCAATAACCTTAGCATGCAAAAAGGGTGTATGTCATCATCGCTTTTGTGAGCCTGCGAGAAGGTTCCCTTTTTTGTTACTCTGCTCTGCTTAGAAAAATGGGGTACACTTTTTGCAAAGGGGCAACAATCATTCATTTCATTGTAGCGTATGTAACGCCAAACTTTGTCTTCTTCCCTACAAAAAAAAACTTCGTAACGAGAAGATGTACTGAATTACGTAAAGGGATCTTCGCTCGTTGTGCGTTGTACTAGTAACTTGTAACTAACGCCGCCGTGCATGTAACAACATTAACGTGTGGATACGCACGTTCATTCCAGATTTCAAATGTTGAATGCATGCTCGTTAATGTTTTTGTCATTTACCCCTTTTTTATGTAACGCAATGGCAAATGTGGTTTGCTTCTGAGATGATTGTGGAATGGTAGTGTATGGTGCGTGTGCTATATGCTTTAATGGTTTGTTGTTGGTGGACTATTTCAATTTAATTTCATAGCATTCCTTTTCTTTAGTACGCAGTCTTGGTGTGGTATAAGGTATACTTGGTTATAAAAAGAACGCTGTGTGCTATATCTTAGCTGACAAGTTCATCGACACTTTAAAGAAGACGATTTTGCAAGCCCCTTTTTTTACCATACCACCACACACCACCTACAGAAAAGCAAAAAGGATTAGAGATTTAGTCAACTTTTCCACTTACTTTGTTGTTGTTTGTGTTTTGTAGAAGAAATATGCGTTTGTTTTGCATTCCAACCGATTTATGAAAATATATTAGGGCTAAAGCTTTTTTAAATGTTTAATTTTAATTACATAATATACCCACTTGACTTGAGGAGACTACATGTGAGTGGCTGAGTAGCATGCTAATACTAATGACGTATCTTGGTACGTCTACAACTTTTGTATTTAAAGTAATTATTCTAATGATTATAGACAAACGATTGATCGACGGAAATTTTGGATGAATTACGATTGTTTTGGTGATTTATGAATGATATCTGAATTTTCGATCAGTCTTCATCAGATACATTTCTGGTGTATTAAAATGTTTTACGTCAGAGTTTCCTTAAATTTGATGAGATGAGGTTCCCTACTTTGTGGTATACATAAACAAATTGTATAATGCACAACAGGTAATTGTAAATGATGCTGTGAATAAAGTTCCATAATCGCTTTGTACCATGTCATTATTAACATGTGGGCAAATTAACCCTTTAATCTGGGCTTGTAAAAATTTACCAGCCGAGCCATGACAGGGTCATCTTTTTTATTCTTTAATGCAAAAGCCGACTAAAAACTACAAATAAAAAATATGAGGAAAAAATTATACCGCAAAACAATGCACACAAAAATGTGAACGTAGAATACACGTGTATTCCCAGTGCGTAAAAGCAGTGAACACAACAACCTCCAGCGACAGTAGGAGAAGCGCCAAAGAATAATATTAATGTTGAGTGGAGGATCATTAAATTTAACTGATGATGATGTGGGAACACAAGGAAACATGAGCAAGTAAGAGTTTATTTTGTGCAAATTGGAAAACTTGTAAACTCACCAGCAGCAGCAAGGCTTCCATCGTTCCATCCAACCTAAAACCATGTCCTTGATTTCAAATCTGTTTTACAATAAAAAGTAAAATATGAGCATGTAACTTTCCTTGTCTTTTCAATACAAAATCAAATTCAGTGCAATAAATGGAAGGATCACCTGTGACTCTTGGACGAATGAGTAGTGAATAGATTTTCGGTGAGCTAGTTACGTTTCAAGTACAACTTGTGACTTGCGGATTCCCACGCATCTACATGCATCCATGCATTTCTTTCTGTAATTTTTACAAATATGCATGTTAACGCTTTCATAAATTCGTAAACATAGAAAAAACAATGTCTTCGATTTTTTTGTAGAGTAGATATACATATGTACTTCCATAGGTGTATGTGTGTAATGTGAATGCAAAAGACGGTTTAATTTATTCTGGAATAGATTTGAATTCATAGAAAAGTCTAGTAGCGTGTAATCTAACTTTTGAATAACCACCAATCACCCATTTAACCATCCACTGCAGGAATTTCAAGAATAGCCAAAATAGCATTTTAAAATAAATTCATGACATATTATGCATCTTTTCCTCCTCCTCAAACATTTTCAGTCGAATTCAATTCATTCCTTTCCGGATTATTCAGTTAATTCCAGAATCCCATTTGTAGTTTTAAATAATCGATTTCTTCACACCTCACTCGACAGCTTATCAACATTATTTATAAATAAATAAGATGGTTATCTTCATTCCTCTTCACATTGCAGCTGCATTTATAGAATTATGGAATAGCACACCTTTTTTCCGGTGATTTTTCCAAACCAAGTCATGATACATGACGCGCTTAGATAACTATGACGATAGGCCGTGGTTGTCGTCAATTCAATGAAAATCATGGGAGGATTTAATTCTTTAGATAAGTTTGAATTGGACTTTGTATACTTGGAAGTCATCGGTAGATCTGGTGTCGGTGTCGTACCATTTATTTACTACTATTGACTGTACCTTTTAAATATGCATACATGGTTTGATGTTCGCTATGACTTTATTTACTCAAGTCAAAACAACAAGTTAGAAGTCAGGGCTGGACAAAAGTGGATGGCACGGGGAAACGTTTTTATACACGTGACACGGCAAAGAAAAAACAAACTTTGATCTTTTTTCTTGGATTTCTCCAGCAAATTGGAGGAGCATTAGCATAAAAGATATAAGCCATTTTTTGTGGGAGTGCACGTGCTATATGCACAAAATTGGATGAATAATATGGAAGGAATAATATGGATTACTTTGTTGTTCCAGAAAAAAAGTTATTTAAATGAGTAAAAACTTGTCGCCACTTTGTCGTCGTATTTTAAACCAAATAAATTGTATGCTCTCATGTCATGAAATATTCAGAAAAAAATTTGTTCATAACAAAATAAGTGGGATGATAAGAATCAGTGACCCTGAAAGTTTTGAATTTGAATTGATCTGTGAAGAATCTAATCGAAACTACTCATTTTCCATTTTTAACATTGCGGTCATCACATGATCATTGTCGCGTCACATAAGTATACATGCAAGTATGTAGGTAGGCCGAATATTCTTACCTGTCTGCGAATGTCAATGTCAAAACAAATTAATGCAAAAAAGTCAGTGATAATTCAAAGGAAGTTTGTCAAGGTTTTCAGTATCAATCATTTAAAGGTGACTAAGGTGAGATTGACAGAAGAACGTAAGAAAGAGGCTTCATCTTATCCTATCTTCGATTTGGTGTCTCAGGTTGCCCCTTTACCCCAACCGAACCGAAAACGATGTATTTTTTCTGCTTTTTGTGCAGGTTTACGTCGCGTGTTCAAAAACAAAAAAGTAATATTTTTGTTTTTTTTTAATATAAAAATAGTATTTTTGGTGATGATGTGATGGATAAGATGATGGGATGCGACAAAGACATGTGGAGTCGATCCACTTTTGCTGATTGTATTGGAAGAAAAGTGCTCTTTTCTAGAAAACAAGATGTTTTCATTCCAGGTGTGTATCTGTATTATGCAGTATATAATTCTACAAACATATATATATATATATATCTATATATGATTTACTAATTGGAATAGATGGATGGGGTGACGTGTGATGTGTGTGGGAAAAGCGACAGAAGGTCCCACCACCACCAAAGAAATAAAGGTGAACTGTGACAAATTTTTCGAGCACGCGTTTCTTCCCTATTATCATTTTATCCACCCCTCTCCACTCTCTACAAATCCATTTCTTTCAATTTCCCTAGAGCCTCGTCATCTTAATCAATAATTCTCTCTTCTTTTTTTCAAAAAAGAAAAAAACGGACAGACACACTTACACTGACAATTATCTTAATTTTACATGTCTCTAGAGATTTTTGTGGAAAAGTACCAAGATCGATCTAAAAATATTACCTGTTGTTAAAAAAAAATAATCTGGATGAATTTGAAATAGAAAATATCATAAAATACAATGTATCTGTTGAATAAAATTATCTCATGTGATTTGAGTGTGTGTGTGTGGCATGAGTAAAAAACTAATCCTATTTGATTAATCCTTGACTTTAGTTAGATTTTCATCAAATCAAATCAGGCATGAAATTCAATGAGCATTACCATCAACCATCATCATCATCTGCTGCATGCATTTCATTACGAAGGACTTTATGACGACCGACCGACCAATCTCGTTCCCGAGAGTCCAGCAAAAGAGGAGGAAGAGACCATACCACAAAAGCTTAAATTACATAAGTACGTAATAACTTTGGATTTTACAGAATAAAACGCGAAATTTTCATGCGAACTACTAAAAAGGGCTTTTTAGCTAGATAGCTGTAGAGACACACTTGAAAGTTGAAAGCCTCAAGCCGGTGGTGCGGTACGGTGGTACATCACATCGTGCAGGAAATTCAGAAAATAATTAGCTCAGTTCCAAAGAAAATGCCAATAGCATTAAAAGAATTACTTCAAAGGCCATCATATATGATATCATGAGCAGTAACACTTAACTTGAATGATACATTCATCCATCCATCATAATAGCTTGTAATAATTTGATATTATCGTGTTTTATCCTCACTCACTTGCACACACACACATACATCTCCCTCTAAACAGAGCTCAGCCTTTCGTTCGTTCGGTGGGAACCCATTCAATCCTCACATAAAAAATGCAATGAAGTTGTTCAAATTTTTCAAGGTACATGATAAACCTTTAGCTGTCCCTTTTTTTGGACAGGTAGACTAGATGAGACATGATGGGCATGAGAAGAAAAAAACTACATGAAAATACACATGTTTTCAGTCGTCATAATCATCTTCTCACTTGCTTCTAAACAAAACAAACAAACAAAATGAATTGTTTCTCTTCTTTGAAACTTACACCCAACTTTTTATACCTGTCTCCTGTTGAATCAAACTTAGTCATCATCTCACCTTTTAAAAAACTCAGGTGTTTTAATTTAACCTTACTTATTGCACCTAGTCTGTGGAAGCAGTGCGCAGAGAGCCGAGTTAAGGTAAAGGAAGGTAGCATTGGAGTAAATTAAGATGACGTGCGTTTAAGTTTAAAAAGGCCAGCTTATAACGTGTCATGCACGTAATGCATACATCACGTCACTAGCATTTTGGAAAAGGAGTCTCTGGAGTCAGTAATGTTTTCAGAGTTGAGCCATTAATAAAAAAATATATAATGCACAAGATTCTCCCACAGTTGTACTTACTACTTTATCGTTATTGTCGTAGTAGTAAATTTAGTGTTTATTCTTTTTTCCTTTTGATTCAAGTCAAGTCGATAAAAAGTGTTAAAGGTACTATTCCACTGCTGTTGTTCTGTTGCCACTTGATATTTACACGGAATTATCGTGTTTCTCTTAAAAGATGAGAGGTCTTTCTTTCAATTACCTGTAAAACATTAAATGATATCAAGAACACCAACCGCTTGTAATAATGATGATGCTATAATAGCTATGATGACGACGATTGGATGAAAATAGTAGGCAAGTGATAAGATAATTATTTTTTTGATGTTATGATGATGATAGCCCATCTTACTTCCTGCTTGCCAGAGGCAAAGGTATATGTCTGTTGAGTTGGTTTTCGAAATGGTTCCCAGTTCCATCATCGGTCAAAAAGGGTAACATTTAAAAAAGAGTGTGAGATCAAAAAATGAAATGTATTGATTGTATTGAAAATTTGGGTTGAATGAAAATATTGGATTTAGGAGGAAAGTCGAGTGTCAAATTAGGTACTATAATGTTAATTTTCTCCTTGGTTAAATATCCTCTACTGAATCCTGACCTTCTCCTTCATTCAACCTCAAACGCACCAACACCATCACCGCACCGTGTGAAGTGATTGGGTTAAACCAACAAATACAAAATTGATGGTGTGATGATTATGATGATTACATATAATATATTATGTATGATTGAGACAAAAGATCCACGCATTTTGTTTACCTTTTTTCCTAAACTTCCCTGCCTTAATAATTCAGGTGTGCGTTTGAAAGGTGAGAGATCCATATATTTATCAGCAGAGACTAGAGATATCATTGAAAATATTAAAGTTGGAAAAATCGAAAGATTCAGTGTTTGGATATCATGAAATGCGTATATGGTAGCCTTATACATACTAATCCTTAGCCTCCCCCGAAGAAAACGTTTAAAAACCCTTTTTGTTTGTATGCATTTAATTATTAATTACACATTCAATTACATCCAGAAATTTACATTATGTAATTAATTAACAGGGAAGTAATTCTAACTCATTAATTTTACAGTTATTATTACACACTAAATAATTAGAAGCCTAGAAACATTTTATGGAACAAGAAATTTTAATTGAAAGTACATACAATACTCAATCAAGTATTTAGTATCTAGTTTCTATCTCATTTTTTTTCTTTACTTTTTATCAATATACCTAAACCAGATAAAACGACTGCCTGACCGTGCACTTGACTTGACTCTGAACATTTTTTATGTTTATATCGTTTATCAAGATATACCAGGATATATTTAGTTAATTTATGATTGATTGACGAAAAGTCAAGTCAAGTGCACGGTCATCATGGTATGGTACACTCTTATCTTTTTCTGTCTTTTATTCAAAACGATAAGATTACTATAAGCGTGTGTTGTGTGGGTGAAATATGATGACCATGACATAAGTTTAAAAATAAACTTAACTGCAAAGAAATAGATTTGGAATGATGATAAACTTTAACTTTCTATGCCTCCTTTAACTGGAAGCAACTGGAAAGCATAATGAGTAATGAGCAATCAGTAAAAAAGGCGCCTGTATGATAAAAAAATAGTCGCAGTTTTACGTTTGGTCGGATGATTTTATCTGATCTTTTATCTGTAGCGTCTTGTGTGAGTGTGTAAGTAAACCGTAGTAAAAACTTGTGAAAAGTTTGCAGTCGTCTCCGAAGAATATTTTTTCCCACGAGACATGTTCAAGAGTAAGGCTTCTTTTCTTGGTCATTTCATTTTAAGCTTAGTATACTTTAATATTCATCCATCCATGAGCTCAGCTAAAAATCATTATTTTTTATTTTGACGAACATTTGTTTTACGCGTGGGATGCAACCACACATTCATTACTCTATATGATATGTGCACCTCTTTTATTATGGTGATCATTTTGTTTGATAATTTCCTATTACTTTTCCTTTTCCAATAAATAAACCATTAATAGTCATCATCACACACAGGTAATTCGTCTTTTTTTTTTCAGCGCAGAAAAAAGCTCAACCACCAAAACCATAAATCATCATCAAACTAATTCCGTCACACGAGCAGTAAAGGAAAGGGTTAGGGTTATTCCAATTATCATTTTTATTTTCTACTTGCCATTTTTTCAAGAGTACAATTTTATACTTTGCTACCGTCTCAATATAAGTTATCAAACTATCTTTATTTATCATCTTTACCTCCCTTTAGGTAAAACACAAATTTTCATAAAATAAGACAAACAGTTGTATTTCCTTCTGCGAATTATATTATGAATTATGACATGTTTATGAACTAAGTTTGAGCATAATTTTAGCAAGCAAATTTTAGAATCACTGAAAACCACAAAAGCTGCTGAACGGAAGACGAATTAATGTGCACCAATGTTCTCGAAAAGTAACAAAGTTGGAATTGAAAATTCCCAATGGTTTACAATATACAAGTCTTCAGCAGCAGAGAGAGCTTCTCACACACTCACAAAAATTGCCACTATGAAAAATATGTAAAGTTAAAAATTATGTTAAATAATTGTCTTCCAGACATTTTCTCTGGCGTTACTTGTTACACGTTTCTCCTTTTGTACTTGTCCTGATGTAAAGGAATTACCTGTTATGTTACGTGTTACGTGGTCACAATTGAAGTCAATCCAACATTGCCCCCACACTGAACGCATGTAAGTAACAAGTTTGTTAGCCCCGTCCTTGCTTTTT
This sequence comes from Entomobrya nicoleti, assembly GCA_034695465.1. Classification (NCBI taxonomy): domain Eukaryota; kingdom Metazoa; phylum Arthropoda; class Collembola; order Entomobryomorpha; family Entomobryidae; genus Entomobrya; species Entomobrya nicoleti. The sequence goes on from JAQFZG010000049.1 coordinate 44,778, forward strand.
CTGGACTCTGGACCCTGATGAAAATCAGCTTGTTTCAAGTTGTTTGAAAATGAGGGACATTCCCGAGCATCTACCTTTTATGTAACAGAGTTTTGCTAACTAATCTATTATTTCAATTTTCTGTTTATTTAGAGAGAAAAACGGGTTAAATGGCAAGATTTATATGGACGACTAGACTAGAGCTCCCGGACGTCTGCACAACTCGGTGGTCTGGTTTGGTTACCCGATCAACCTGTTTGCCTTTATGCCGACCTCATTCTTTTGCTTTAGCTAAAAACTAGTGCATTCCATTTCCATAGTGGTTGGATTCCTCCTACGCAGCAACAATTTATTAAACATTTTTCACACAATATATTTTACAGATTCTAATCTTATGAATTTATATGTAATGTGCGTGTAGCAAGTTGAAGAGCTAGTTGTACGCAGTAGTAGTAAGCAGTAGTAAAACTGGTTGCTTATCCAGATACAAAGTTTTGATGATGAACAATGTATGTTAATTTATTTTATTTTAATGACTCAACTTTGCTTATATAACAATAAATTGAAGAGGTTAAAATGTGGTTTTAATTGAGCTACCTTTGATGCTGATGATGGAACATGGAACTAGTACAAGTTTGTGTATAGAGTTGATATTTAAAAATGCAATGCATTTTACAATGTTGTTTAAATAGAAAAAAAATGAGAAGAAAGCAAGATTTTTATCATACAAGCTTGTAGGGTGTGAACATTTGAGTTTTTTTTGTTAAATCACGTGGTGTCCACTCACCCCATTTCCTTTAACAAATAAGAACAATACGTGCAAAGGCTTAAACGGAATTTCTTTATTTTGTCGTACTGTTACGCAAGTTAATATGTAACGGGATATTAATTTCCAGGTGTTAATTTTGCAGAAGAAACTCTTGACAAGTATTGTATTTTCCAATAATTTTTATTTATTTTTTGAATTGAATGGTTGGTAATTTAGGACATGGAACTGGATCTTGAGTAGTCTTTTATTAGCTATCTCGTCGTCGTCATCTTCACGTGCTTTTTTTTCTTGTAAATTTTTCTTCCGCTTTGGTTGTATTGAATTGCTATTGAAAATTGAAATTTAAAGCCCTCAACTGACCATAGGTAGTAGGTACAAAAAATGCATAAATAATAAGCATCCTCAATCAGCTTCTCAAGTGGTTAAAGGCATTCAAATGAAGCTTATTAGGTCACCACCGCAACAAAAAGAAGTTCCGTAGATCATCTCAAACGATAAATGCCTTCATTTATTTCCACACTGGTCGCTAGTGTCAAATAAAAATAGTTGAAGAGCTTCTCGTTTCTTTAAACGAAAGAAAAAAAATGAAGGGTGAAATAGGATATGTGCTGCATGAATTGTAGAAGGCATCAAAAAAGGGAGATAGCGTCCAGGCCAGGATCCATTAGAAAACTAGCCTCTCACACTCAAACAGAAAATTCCTACGTAAGTTTAGCTCGATCCTTTTTTGTAAGAATATTTACTTATGAGACTACTTGTACTTTTGTGGTTTCCCTACTCATTTACACGTGATTATCCACAAGAATGCTGTGAAATTGCGAGAAAAACAATATCGCACAGACAAACAAGTAAAATAACAAACATTGTCTTATTTTCTCTACAAGATAATTACAGAGCGGCCTGTCTTACTTGTTTTCGCTAGTTTTTTTTCAACAAGGAGAATATACATGGCTACCGACACCGACAATCATTGGAAAAAAATATCAATGATTATCATACCTACCTTGTATGTTAGTTTTTTTTGCGATAAAATTATTTATAATGATGGGTATTTTATACAATTTGTTCTTGATCTGATCGCTTTTAAAACAGAGTAAGAGCCGCTCGCTGTGGTACTGGAAGTGTAGTTTGTTCTGCTTTTGTACAAAGTGGCTTTGTTTTTTTAAATTTACAAAATGGATAACGATCTTCCTTCCTTCTTTTAAAACGAACTCTTATTGAAATGAAGAGAAGAGATTGGCATTGTTTCGTATAAATTACGTAGGAAGATGGATCATTGTTTAAAAAATGTATTAGGATCGTCATGTATCAAATTTCCAGAGAATGAGGAATTGGAGAAGCTATAATCGATCGATTAAAAAAGTTCCCAGAAAATATCGGATATAAAACAAATCTCATGCTATTTTGACTAGGTATTTTAATAAGTTTTCATCTCAATGTATGTAAATATGTTGGTGATATACCTGGGAAAATAGTCGGCAATGGTTACGTAAGTGATTTTTAAAAAGTTGCATAGCTGTGCACTAAAAAGCATATATTTGACATTGCATAGCTTATTGGATTGATTGAGCAATCGAGTTAGCTTAGTTTATTTACTGGACGGTTAGTCTGGCTCTGGTCTGCTCCATGGTTTTGCAATAAATTCATTTTCTCTACTGGTGCAATAACTAGTATAGCATAATAGCATGTATGCATGAATGTATACATAATGTATGGATGGATATGCATTTTTCATGGAACATTTCCGGTTTCATGGATTTTCTTTGGCTTACTTTGTTTAGATATTTGACATGTGCATATCAACAAGTTGTTCTATATTTCATATTTCACAATAGCCATTCAATTGGACGAATGAATTTAAATGTGTCACGGTTTTAAATAATCCATTCCATGATGCAACTTGTCTGATGTAACTGGGGCGAGCCGATACACAAGATTCAAAGCTAGCTGTCTAGCTCTTTACTCTACAGCCTGTTGAACTCATTGCGAAACTACATAAATATCAAAATATTACAAAGTCTTAAAAGTGAAAACGCATTTGTATTTGCATTCAATGTCAAACGGCTATTTATTTCTTCTGACGCAATACTTCAGTTTCTATTCACTCATTCATTCAAAAATGTTCAATAATATTTTTTGTAGAAAAATGAATGCTAATCATAGCCAAAAGCCATTAGCAAGTTGGTATGATTGTGAGAGAGATGAAAATGATGACCAAAAGAAAAGAGATAATCGTTTCATGTAAAACCGACAAGAAACAATGGAGCTCAACAAAGTAGTTCTGCACTCTGCTCTGGTCATTTTTCCTAAATCCGAATCCCGGATAAATCCTTTCTTCCCAGCTTGCTGGCTTCTGTGATCCATTCTGTTGCTGATAAAGTTGCTTGACAAGTTTTTTTAAAGCCACTCGACGGATTGCGTGTGAGTGAGAATAGCAGTACTCTGCACTTTGTAAACGCACTAGAGCTGTTTGTCACAGGGAACACACAGCAATAAGCAATAACTACATATGATGATGATCCCTTTAGGGAAAAAATCATTATAATAATCTGGTATAGTTCCCAAAAGAGGAACTGTTTTTACTTTTAAAAAAGTCCAAAAAGCTTTTAAGGTTGAATTGATGTGCAGGAATGAATGGTGGATAAGTAGATAGATAGCCTTTGGGTGTTGGTGTGCCATCTAAAATATGTATTTATCCTTTTTGGACAGGAGAAAGGATTAAACAGACTCGTCAGAGATTAATTACCAGGGCACCCATGAGAAAATTTTAAGTACTCACTCGGGTGCAACAGGAACAAGGCGCCTTGCTTTTAAGTACGCAACAATTTTTTCTATATTTTTGACATGTTTTGATGTTTGGAAGTGTACACCAAATTTTTCATATTTTTTATGCAGTTTACCAGTTTTTCATTTTTGTACAAAAAATATTTTTAATACTATCTATTTTTAGGGGTTATCAATCATGCTGTACTGAGAAACTAGGAGCGCTGAGCTTTTTGTCTGAGAATAAAACAGATCTGCACTTGAATCATTTAATTTTTTAAGTTGTAGTTACTATGTCGACATCGGGTTTTTGATGATTAATGATAAGATAAAATTAAGTACTTAAATTAGTTTTTGCGGATCTCAAAGACGGAATGACATGATGACCCTTTTTTCATGGAAAATTCCGAAAATTATCTCAGAGAATCAGAGAGTTTTTTCCTCACATCAGTATAACAAAGTAGTTTTGTATATAAATACGCCCCCGCATTATCTAATGAACTGGAATGTACATCTTGCGAAACCAACTGACCACGGTCAACATGACAGTGAGTGAGTATTTAGCCTTGAATCCTTGAATGCATTTTATACATTGGACAGCATACATTTTAAAGTCATTAGGTGATGGATCCGGCCTTGACAGTGATTATCAGTATTTGTTTTACGAGTAGTAAAAAAGTATTTTTAAATCAGATAAAAGAGGCAATCTCAGAGGTAAAGTAGGTAAATAATATTTGTATTGACATGGTGACATGACATGACATGACATACATTTTTATGATGCAACTTTGTTATCTTAATTAAAAACTCTGTTAAGTTTATTTATGATGGCAAAAAAGCGGAAAAGGTCACGTTACAGGTCCACATAAAATCAGATCACGTGAGTGTTCTTCTATAATGTTTATCAGATCATTAAACATGATAAGTGTCATTTCTCAGTATAGTTGCACAATATTTTTTTGTACAATGTTATCAGAAAGTTGAGTAACACTGTATATTAATATAAAAAATATTATGTTGAATGTTTTCAGGTTGAAAACATAAACAGCAGCAAAATTAATAGTTCAAAAGCTATGTTTTGACTAAAATTCATGGTCCAAAAAAACAGTAATTGATTTACTTTTGTGTTTAACACTTCTCCTTATAATGATCATTAAATTTATGACTACGACACCCCCTGCCTCCTTACAAACCTTGTTATTTTGTTTTCTTGTTTTGTTCATTGGCATGGATGGAGGGAGGGTGGGGTAGGGTCTGATGGGTTGGAGATATGGAATTCTGGTGATATTTAGAATACAAAATATTTTTGCTTGTTGATATTTGTTTTTATAATTTGCTTTTCATGAGGACTCCTGTCTGTGTCTACAGCTATTTTTTTTAGCTACTGTGTTTTTCCTGTTGACTTTGCTTTAAAAAGGTCTTGCGGTGCGCTGTTGCTGTTTGAGCTGCTAAATGGTAGATCACAAAGGAGACCCATGTGATGACTGAGCTGAGCAAAAATTAAAAAGCATGTGGGGGTTCGCCAGTTTTAGATCCACTCTAGATTTTCCTTTACTACTGTTATACAAAACAACACAACAGTAAAATGTCATCTATTCATTCATACATTAATGAACAAAAACAAACAGGGAAAAAATCATCATCAACAACAACAATGGCAGCACTCCACTCTGTGAACATTTTCCACTGCTTTCCCAAAAAAGGGGTACCTGATTCCAATTAACATTTTATTTTTTGTGTGTAACTCATCGAAACCGCCCCCCATCATTCATTTCTCTAGAAATATGTCTTTGTTCCCCTTCATATCGCCACAAAGAAATCGAAAGTACTCGCTATTTCACAGCACATTACTTTTCCATGCTATTTGAGTCACAAAGGTAGTTAAAATCAATGCAATTTTAATCAAATCGAGAATTCGTCAGGATTGCATATTGGAATGGGAAAAAGGAGGGAAATGAGGTTCGGAAGGTAATTAGTAAATCGCAGTAGTATAATAGCTGGTCCTTACTAACATTGCATTGGTAAGTGTAAATACATTAAAGTCCTCTGATGTAAAATTTATGCAAAATGATTTTTTATTTGAGTACGCCTTCCTGTGCGTACTACTTGCTCAACGGACCATGCTAACTGCTACTTGTCGGTCTTCTCGTAACATTGCTAATTGCATAACCATTTAAGTGCATATATTTTTCTCCAAGCTCATCATCATCATCATATTTTTTTGCCATTTTACTAGTGCTGCCAGGCGACACCTATTTATGAAAATAAGGTATGGTCACGCATAAACACTAAAATGCATTGCTTGAGAAGATGATTCAAATGATGGAAAATAGGAAATGGCAAAACTAGGACAACGGATTACCAAAGGACCTTTATGATGAGTGGGATGAGTCGCTTTTTTATCTTCTTTTTTATTTCGCCATTAAAAAAAGGGAAGGTGACGAATAAAAACTGAAAATCTTTCCATATAAGTATATATTGCATCTTAATGGCTTAACAGATTGTAAATCAGTTTTTAGATGATGTCTAAACGAAACCCGGTCAAAGGGTACATTATCTGCTTGTATAACAGGTAACCTGACTTGATATTTCGATAAATTTAGAAACTAATCACCTCATCACGGCTTTAGTAAGATGACAATATACAGAGATTTTTTTGAAATAAAAATAAGCGCATAATATTTTTTTTATCATCTTTGTCTATTGCATCATCGTTTTTTGTTGAATTGCATTATAACTGCAGTTTATAATATAATATCTGCATTGTAATGTCGGTCACCACTCAGCACAGCACCAAAACCTCTGATGTTCGTTTTTATTTATTTTTATGTCAAATCAGATAAATTCTTTTACAAAAGCGGACACGCTTTTATATAAAAAAGGTGTCTTATTTTTTTATTACAATTTTCCATACAATTTTTTTCTGTGCAGAGGGTTTGGTTACAAAACAGTCAATATCAACCTGAAGCAAAAAAAAAGGTTTAAATCGTTACATAAGATATTGTACATAAGTATCATGTGAGAAAATGTGAACGAATGAATGGCAGTGGTACACGTGTACCGTGTGCCACTGACAATGGTGCTGTGGTACTGACATTATTGTGTCTTTTCATTTCTCTGATTATGTAACAATTTTTATGTGAAGTAAAACATTCGATTTTTAAAAATCCAAAATGAATGAATCTAATTTTTTTGTGGTTTAAAATACATCATATTTTATTGCCATGTACTATCATAATCACGTCTCCGACTTTTCCCGTACAATACAATATTTCTATTTGTAATTTTTATTGCATAGCTTTCTGTAAAGACACAATAAAGTGATAACGATACGAAAAAAAGATTCATGATATTTTTTGCTGTCAGTTGCCTGCTCCGTAAAAAAGCGACACTATTTTACTTTATCCTTTTAATCTTCACACCTTATCTAACCAACAACAAACCATAAATGTCAACGAAATTTGTAAATAAAATTTATTTATAAATATTTGGCATGGCAGAGGGAAAAGTCAGGAAATATTTTGTTATCTTGACCGCATGAACCAGTAAATAACTTTTTATCCGTCGTCGGTTCGTCTGCATGCAGTCAAGTTGCACTGCAAAAAAATGCAGTGGTCAAATGCGTCACTACTACTGACTGACCACGCATACGAATTGAATATTTATTTCTTGCAATTTTTAAAAGTAGGTAAGCTTTATCTTCTCAAGTTACATTTTTCTACCATTGCAATGTGATGTCATGTTGTAGTACCACTACCACACACACTGCTTCTGTGTTTAGTTGATAAAATGGTCATACACACTTGATTATCACATGAACAGTCATTATCACTGCTTGTTCTTCTTCTTGAAGCATCTCTCATCACTGTGATCATAAGTAATGTGTACTCAAAACAGCCACGAGTAACAAAGATAATGAGACAGTTTCACTTTCGTTGAAAATCAAAGTGAAGAGCCATTATGTAACGAATGAGAGAGGATGTTCCACGCGTTTTAATTATGATTTGAGATAGTTGACACACTAAACTTGAATAATGGTTTTGTGGCGTACTGCTGCATTGTAGTGGTTTTTTTTATAGATTTTGAAATGCTTGATAATTCGTATTTAAATTTTTAGCGTAAAAGGACCATTAAATTATTTAAAACACATGCATGCATTATAATGTATTTAGTGTGTGTGTGAATATTTGCATGCGTATCCCCGGGATATATGTGATGAATGATGATGCGTCTTGTGTTTTGAATGATATAACATGAAAGGAGCATCTTCATCCGTGTTCATCTATGCATATGTGGCATACTAATAATAGTAAAACAAGGCATTACCCTAATTTCATGGTTGGATTACTAAAAAAGATCTACACTCATCATCAACCCTTTTTTGTTTGTTTGTTTTCTAGTGAGTTGTGTATTGTAGGTAGAGCGAATGAATGAATGAATTCGTAATTTGTATCAAAAACCGAGAGAGAGAATGCTTCTTCCTTTCCTAAAAACAAAACAAACAAACAAAACTTGAAAAGACAAACAGACAAAAAGATCTTATCATCATTATCATGCAAAAACATTTTACCATGCTAATTATTAATAAGGGCGATGATAATTAAGTATTCACATTCAAAGTGAAAAGATGTTATGTCAGTCAGCCAAGTTAACAGAATTCATAATTGGTTATTATGGAACAGCCATCATCTAGAAAATTCTAAAAAGCCATGTCATTTTCTATAAAAAATTGTTTCCCAAAGAAAATATCGAAAATAAGTTGAATATTTCAAAAATTAGAGTACTTTGTATAAAAGTGTCAAGATGGCATTCCTAGTCATTTTGCGAATTGCGATTTCAAATGAAAGGTTTGCGTGATATGCTTTAATAGAAAAGTAAAAATGGATTCTTCCATCCGCCCATCCATCTATCCATTTATATAATCCCTTATTATTACGTTTCCTTTTCATTTTGTATACTACACGACACATCTCATCACGTCTTCCTTCTACACCTCCTTCGCCGCAACAATCACGAGAGAGATTATATAAGATTTAAACTGTAAAGCTATTATGGTGTGTGTGTATATGTATTATGCATACTTTGCCTTTCTGTCTGTCTGTTAGAAAGTCATTGTTAATTTTTGTAGGTGAATTTCAATTTGCTTTGCACACTTTGCAAGATAGCTCATTCTTCTAATCTGCTAATCATCTTTTCTTCTTCTTCATCTCAGCCGAGAGCTGTCCTATTTCTTCCTCGTGAAGAAAAAAACGATAGATATGCACATGTGAGGAGATGAGATGTCTACCTACCTTTTTTCCAAGTATATACATTGTATATTGTTGAATTTTTCAAAAGAGCACCCTACTAACAAGTAGGCTTTGTTATTTAAAAAATCTTCCCTGTCTGCTGCAAGCAAAGCTGTTTGTTCAAAAAATGACGCATCACGATTCTATACTGGGATTTTTGCACACAAGCTTTGTACGCTGCTTGCTAACTTGAATAGTAATAATAATGATTATAAAGGATGGAAAATAAAAGTGACCTACTTTTCTGAGCCTTTTTGCTTAGCTTTGCTGTGTAACAATCTTAACAGCCACAGCGCAGCGCGGCAGTTAGTTGCTGTGCGTACGAACTTATGTATAAGATAAGTACCTTTGCGTAGTCGTAAGGTTTTATGAAGTGTTTTATATAATCTTTGATGCTTAATATCTTCTTTGAAAATGAATGGAAAGAATGAACTTAGCATTTCAAAAATAATGTTAAATTTTCAGTTTCATTCAAATTGTTCAGGTCAACTATTCACATGAGTATGCTATATCTATTAACTAGTAGTATTTTAATTAAGCTCAAATACGTATCAAATGGCGTATTAATAAACTTAAGACAATGGGGCCAAGATATCAATGCTTTGGAATTCCCAAAACTGGAAAATACATCAGAATGGAAGCCATTCAATTTTAATAATTTACTGAATTTTCGTTGTCAACAACACAAATATAATCAACAAATTTTCATCTTTTTAGACCCTTTAATTAAAAATCACACACACATGGACACATGTGTGTGTAGTAATAACAAATCATGTGACAAAAAAATACTCGTTCCCAGTCACGTCATTTTAATTACATGTCCTGGAGCATTTCATTGAGCATAATTGTTAGTAAAACAATCTATTTTTGTGCAGAGATGCAGATTATTTCTTGGAGATAAGCAATGTCTTTCATTTTTAGTTGTATAACAAGCTTGTTTCGCCTTTTGTTTGATGTTTTTTTAAGTCACCGACTGACTCTCCAAATTTTCGGTGGTATACCACCACCATCATCGTCATCAAAATTATCAACACAATAGTCATAAAAAAATATTAATACGGAGATAAACAAAAGATGTGCAAACTCACCACTGCAATGAATTGGACTCACAAGTCATGATTATTCAATTGCTTGAATATTTTGATGAATTTTCCCTATGCGATATGTATGAAAATGTACATTTCGATATATGTCTTTGCACTTTGGATGAAAAAAGGCCTTCACGTATATGTACACATGTGATAATAATAGAGGAAATGTCAACTCATCTGCACGCTTTTGTTCAACTCTGCAACAATGAAACTGAATAGCTTGTCAACTAACTAGCGTTTCTCACGCCGGTCTCCGGTTCTCAAATCATCATATCATCAAACCAACCAGCTAACCACTTTTTTCATTTAAAGAAACCAAACACACTTACCATAAGTTTCACTTTGCATATATTTTTCAATTAGGTTCAGGATTGGTTTTCTTACTGAAACATTGGCAAAATTATGAATAGGTTGAAAAGCATGTACGAAGTAGCAAAAATCTGATGAGAGATGCCTGGTTAATGATTAGATAACATCTAATTGTGTTGACGTGTTGATGAGTAAATTAGCAAAAATTACTAAAGCCATTGAATTCGCTTCTTGTCAAATGAACGATTCTTTTCCAATAATAGTAACGTAAGTGTATGTGGATTGGGGAGATAATACGCATATATTTATTTTGTGCATAAAAGCTGGCTACTGGAACGCCTATTTTTCCATCTCTTAAGACGAAGGATTTACCATCTTGTCTAGCAAGGGCGATTGAAGGTGCACCCAAAGCACTTATCTTCTTTTCAATTGCCCACAGCAAGTCTTCTTCATCTTCATCTCATCATCTTGGTGCTAATTTAATTGTTTTGCGCATCACCAAAAGGAATTGAAACCTAAGAAAAAAATTGCAAGCTAAAAATAAAAAAGAGGGACAAAAGAGAGTTTGAATGTTTTCTTGGAAGATGTCCTTTATGATAAAAAAGCGGTCACAGATGATTTGAGTAATCAAATTAATTTTTTAATTATTTCTTTATTCAGACGATTATTAGGCATGTAATTAATTTTTAATTTTGGTGCTAGTAGGTAAAGTTTACTGAGACATACAAAACTAAAGTAGATATATAAGTTAGTGGGCACATTGGCCGTGAAAAGGAAATGATTATTTCTTTTTTATTCAAAGGATACAAATTTCATAACAGCTAATTTTTTTGCATTTGATCAAATCAGTCATTTGTAAAAATTTGTATCGCTGGCTAGCGTACATATTTACAAAATAACAAGTTTGGTCGCTCACTACAGTGCAGTAGAGAATAATTGGTGCATACATACATAAGTACACGCATATACAGATCAAAATCTGATAAAGTACCTAAAGGGTTAGCCTGAAAGAGAAAATGAGGTTACAATACACCAACTGATGACTACAAAAGCCATAATAGTCATAATAATGATCATGATCATCATATTTTTTGGTTGTTGAGCAGAGAGTACATTAAAATTATATACCTACATACAAGATTTGTGGTAGGGTGGCCCATTTCACTTTTTCACTTCCTTGTTAACATGAACCTGAACTAAATAGCTAGTCAACAGTCAACAACGGCAGCAGAACAGCAAGAAAAATTATTATGACAAGTGCGTACGTACACATCATTTTGGAAAGAATATATCAATTTTATGTAAAAAAAAATACATAAGATTGTGCCACGATGACTAGATATTTTTGTTAAATTTTTAAAAATTATTGCATAAGCATTTTTGAATTCTTTTCAATTTCACTGACTTTAAAAATTGTCGCACGACTTGACTTGAGCAAAAATTTTGCACAAAAATGTCCTGATTTAAAAAAGAATTTCTTATGTATTTGAAATACGAAGATTTTTTTTTTTGAAATTTTTGATGACCTAATTTGAATAAAATAATGTTTTAAAACCGCAGCACAACTATTTTAGTTACGAAACTAGCAAAATGTGTCTCAAAGTGTCCACCACCACTGCTTATTATTTTTTTGAGTGAAAAAAGGCTTACGGGGGAAATATATGGAAAAGGGAACACAATATCATCCCATCATTCAATTCTTCTTCTTCAAACGTCGTCGTGCCGTGTGATGGTGATCATGACTATGACATCATTTCGTCAAACAGCGCAGCGCTCAACGTTTTGTTTTGTGGCGCTATGGCTGATGATTAGATAGTAATTTCGCAGACAATGTACCCAACAGCCTAAAAATGGGATTTTGATGAAAACGCTTCCTGTCCTCCCATTTCAACTCAAAATCCATATTTCATGCTTGTTATATAAATCATCTAACAGCCGCAAAAATACATATAGCATAGCTACATGGTACATGTTACACATGCAAACAACATTATAGTTTTCTTGATTGTTGACGCATTGTTACTCATACAATTTTTTTTGGTGGTTTGGTTTGTTTGGTCGGGCATGTGTCGTCTTGTATTGTGTAGAATCCCAGATTGTATATGTTTGATGAGATGTTGTGCTAAAAAATAATCTTTTTTTTTGTACTGCACATAGTCACTTCTCTGCAAAGTTTGCCGAGTCTACGACAAACGGACTGAAAGGGAAGTTGACCTACTAAAGCCTTCGCATGAGCAAAAGAAAGTAAAAGTGTTCGTCATCTCATCGTCAGAATGGTACAAACAAGAACTACACGACAAATGCATCATTTCAGATTACGTATTTTAGTCGAGACGTTTATATAATAGTTTTTTTTTTGCTTGTTGTTATGTTGGTGTGCATGCAGGTTTGTGTTTTGTCTGCACAAATTAGCGAATGTGTAGATGTTGATAAAATGTGGCACGCAAAAGCAGAAAAAAAGTGTGCAAATACATCATATGAACAAACGAAGATTATTTGCAGGAAAAAGTTAAATGTATCTTCTTCTTCTTCGGAAAATGTTTTCTTATTCACGATTTTCATGATTATAATGTAACGATGATTATACACTGATGAATGAGGTTGACCAGCTTTTATTTTAATAAACCACGAATTATATAGATTTTTATTTTGTGCAATATGAGACACAGTTTTAAAACAATGCTTTAAGTAAACTTTGAAATAAATATTAGAAATAAAACTTCAACAAAAAAACTTCTTCCTTTTAAATAAAAATCACGTCTTTATTCAAATCATAAGTAATTGGCTTGTCTTTTAAACATTCAATCCATTCATGTATTTAACCCTTTTTAAAACTAAAAACAATGCAAGCTAGACAGACACCGTCGTTTCCGCATTTATTCTTGTTCATTTCTTATTGCTGCTGTTTCAATTTTCAAAAAAAATTGAAGCCGAGATAAAAAAAAATTGAGCTATGTATTGAGGATGTAGTACAGAAAAAAAGTGAAATTCATTTTTGTTCCATTTCCATATGATTTATACCGCTATTCATAAATAAATATAATCTGAGCGACACCATCAACAACAAATTCCGTTCTTTTTCTGACTGACTATGTAACAAGTGCTCTATGAAAATATGAGATAACAAAACGCATTAAGGTGGATTTTATTACATATCATACCTACTTATTATTAATACCTAACAATGTATGCCATAACCCATGATAATCATCCCAGCGTCATTTCCGGAGCAGCGCAGCGCCAGTACATCTGCACCAGCCTTTATTAATAAAACACCTACGCACCTGTTGCTGATTAATACTTTTTTTAAATACTGGTTAATAATAGCACCAAACTGTAACCTAACTACCTATTTATATACTTTTTTCTAGCTTCCTCATTTTTCTAACTTTCTGTCGTGTGATAAACCTAACCTAGCTCAATATATTTAGCACACAGGCTATAATACTAATTAATTGGCATAAATACAGCTAATAATGCAAGTAAATAAAATTAATAAACTCTTCATTTCATTTGATTTTATGTGGAATTTTGAAAAATTGCAATTGATTGTTGTTGTTGAATGTAAAACAAGTGGAGTAGTGTTTTAATGGAACGACTCTCTCGTTTGATGATGATGACATGGTATGCTATCCCATTTCCCATCATCTCATCTGGATGCAAATTCAAACTATGGATTTTTTTTCTAAACCAGATTTTTATAACAATCACAGTATTTGCTGGTATTTTTGGTGTATCTTCAGCGCTTAACCCTTTCGCTTTCTTCCTTACATAATAATAACAAGGAATTGTTGTACGATTTTTTTATTTACTATAAAACTTTGTATCCATTTCATATATTTGATGCCGCCGGCGCACGTACTCTCGTAAGCACGACATGCTGATAACAAGCATGTTTGTAGGTATGTCTGTGTAACATTTTGAAAATGTAATCTAATCAAAATCAATTTATTATTACTGCTCGGCTGATGCTAGTACTGCTGCTGCTTCAAATGTTTATTAATGAGTTTCAGAAATTCCCATCGACAAATTTTAGCTAAAGTTCCCAGGAAGCACGGACTAAACTTAGCAGAGAACATGCTGCTCGCTGCTGAGCTGAGGAGGATGATGAGGACGTGCACAAAATCATACAATTTTTGTACATTCGTTTGTCAGGGAACAAGAACGAAAAGGAAGCTGAGTTGGTTTTATATCATGTTTCTCTGCTCTACTCCACAAGCAGCAATCATTAAGCTTGTTAGTTAGTAAAGTAGGTGTATTAAGTTCGAAATTCGAGTTTAAAAAGGGAATTTTCGTTGATAAGCACGCACAAATTTATTTTCGAAAAGTAATTTTGTAAATAGTATCCAAATTTAATAAGTGTGTATGCATGGATTGAAAAGGATTCCCTGTTTTTTAATGATGTCGATTTTTATGCATACAAAAATATAAATTCACAGAAAAATAATTATAATAACATTTATGTATTTATTTTTGAAAAAAACGATGTTGATTTTTTCGGAGGATTTTCTTCTGGTTCCCACACAAGGGACATAACTTATTGCTGTATGATAATGATACAACGATACAAGTAATAAAAATCGTCACAATATTTTTGGTTCTCATACTAAAAATCAATTGAAAACAATTTCAATACGTGAGTATACGTAATATATTATGCATGCGTAAGTACATTCTTCTAATGACATTCATTTTTAGGCACAAACAGTCGTAAAAACTTGACTCGGCTCGCCTTTCCCTCTGGAAGTTTTATTACCTGGTACACACAATAAATGAATGGTGGGCAGCACTAAATCGTAAAAATCACCATGCCATAAGCATTTCAGCTAGGAGGCAGAACAAAAACAGCAGCTATTTTAAAACATTTTATTTTTCATTTACATAAACTACATTGCCACCACCACTGCTGCTACCAACACCATCAAATCACAACCAACCCTACATTTTTTTAACCTAAGCAGATATTTTTTTGGAATTGTTTAGCTTTCTTGTTATATAATAGCCAAGAGAGATGAAAAGGATGATGAGCAAAATTATTTTTTGTACAATATTGGCTTTGTCATTTAAATGGGCTATAGTAAATAAAAAGACAAAACTACACTCTATTAAGAGCCAAGAGCCAGCCTAGTTCTAC
Source organism: Entomobrya nicoleti (assembly GCA_034695465.1). Lineage (NCBI taxonomy): Eukaryota > Metazoa > Arthropoda > Collembola > Entomobryomorpha > Entomobryidae > Entomobrya > Entomobrya nicoleti. The sequence continues at coordinate 60,114 of JAQFZG010000049.1, forward strand.
TACATTTTTGTGAAAATTCTCGGAATAAGTTCCACATTTTTTTCAAACGATTTGTTTTTCAGTTTGCATATATACACGACTGTGTTGACTCGTAGCACGTGTTGCCTGTGCTTTTCAATTTTCTGAAGATGTGATATTACGTTGAGTTAACCTTCTCAAAGGTTAAAAAATAAATACAAAGAATAATCGGTAAATAATAGTACGCGTGTAAAGGAAGTAAGTTGCATATCCTTTTTTAAATTATTCTTTTGTGAAGATTTTAAGAAGAAAACCCAGATATTCATGGAGAAAGGCATTAAAGCTTAAACAAAGAGCGCTCTGTGACACTACAAACTACCAAAACACACTATCGTTTCGCCTTGATACAATTGCAATTCAAAAAAAATTATAATGATAATGCGATCAGATCGGACCCACACCGTCATAGAGAAAGGGTTAAAAAGAGCGTACGCTCATGAATAAATGCATTTTAGTTTTGATATACAAGAGAAGCATGATATGCCGACATGCAGGTATGTCACTGTCACCATCTGATCATCTCATCCGATCCCTTCTTTCTAAAAGGATAGATATAGATAGTTAGATAAATGGGATGAGATGTGGTTGTGTAGTGATCGGGTTAAAACAGGGGACCACGACCACACCACCACATAAAACCGTAAACAAGGCCATCAGACGTCATCATACTACGCCATGCCATTCACCATCATCATCCCCTTCGTACTACTCCGTTATAAACTGTACATATGCATGTTATGCTTTTTTATTATTGACCACACCGGAATCCTCTCTTGTCAAAAAGAGCCTTAGGCTAGGTGTGTATGTGTATGGTATCGTATCAAATTATTAAAAAGCTTTCAATATTATTATAAAAAGTAAATACAAAAATACTGACTTTTGACTTTGAGTTCCTTTTCTATTTCTTCCTATTTCCTGCTTTGGCTAGCCCTGCCTGTATTATTATTTCATATCATTACTATATATATATATATGTTCTTTATTTGCAAACTCATATTTCATTGTTCATAACGGTTACAAATGATTGGAGTTCATA